>JANTCA010049950.1:0-18172 GCA_024741275.1 Chironex yamaguchii
ACGTTTCATATTCTGAGGAGTGTCAGACGAAAAAAGCTTTTAAGTATGATTTTAGCGCAATGTCGCAAATTTTCAAGGTGATTTTGAAAGTTAAATTATTGGCTTTTTGAGAATCAAATTGAGCGACCTGTGGGGGGGGCTGAACCCTGGACCTTCTGCTCACTGGGCAGGTGCTCTCACAACTGAGCTACTACGACGTTGTTTCTCAGAGGTGAATTTAAATGGCTATGAATGGATGCTTGCGTCACTACATAGCTCTTCCCCTAGAGCTGAAGTAATGAGACTCGATGTCTGATGACCGACGTGTGAGTTTGCTGATGTCAGTGCCAGACAGTAATTTGTGCTGAGTCATGGCCGGATGTGTTCCTACACCGAGTCCGACTGTATGAAATGCTGAATCATGGTCGGGTGTAGTGAGTTGTGGGGTTTAGGCCCACTATTTTGAGTGTGTGCCGTGGCTGACAGGGCAGTGCTTAACTGAGTGGAAATTATACTTTTCCCAATATTTTTAAGGGGAAAGTATGGATGTTGTCAGACTTGATTCTACTGCGTGTTATTTACTGGAGTCGTCTATGTGACTGTTTTACGACCCTTCAGTCGTGACCATTTTTAAGTTATATTGAAATGAATGTTAAGTTGTTGTTATTCTGAGAAATAAATCATATGTCCAGGGCCAGGGCTTAACCTGCAAGATTACGAAGCAGATGCTCTGACAACTGAGCTACTGGGACGTTGTTTTTAAGAGATGAATTTAAGTGGTCATGATTTGATGCTTGTTTTACAACAATGGGACGTCCCTGTGAGAGCAGAAGCATCTCAGGAATTGTAGAAAGGCAGGTGCAGAGAGGTCCTCAATCAGTTTCAGATGTAGAGCACGAGTGACGGCAAATGCGAACAAACAAATATATACTTGTGTGGGCGAGTCATCTTGACATGAAATCAGATGAGAGCGTTGTGGGTCAAATCAGCTTCACTAACAAAATCATCAGCATAAAAGAATTGCAACGTCTTGCTGTCAGTATAGGGACTTGTCCATTTGTACCTCTTTAGGTGGTGTTGCAAAACTGCATTTAAATGGACTAGGGACAATCCAAAGAGAGCACAACAAAACTGATACGTAATGGGCTCTTGAGTCGTTTTATCAACCCAGAGAAACCAGTGGCATCTCTGTCCTCTTCAGAAAATTTGAAGAAAGGCCTTGTCAATATCACCCAGCAATGCCACAGGATTTATACAGAAATGACGTCGGAAATAGCCTCACAGTAACTCTCGATGTGTCTATTAATTCTATACTCTCCCACTGGAAACCTCTCTTAGCTTAAGACGATTACATTGGTATATATACTTTCTTAAGCACTAAAAATACTTACATTACACGTTCCATTCTAGCGTGCTCTAAACCATCAAATTCAAAAGTGCACCTTAACGATGCGAACGTTTCCAACCACTCATTTAATAATACTATATCAAGAAGTCCGTAATGATTTCGACTACGCATAAAAGCATTACAACTCTGCATCCTTAAGACATTACTGTAATGGTCACGATCATGCATTACAGCAATGTGACGTCAAACAGTCACCTTCTATCTTCCATTACACTATCATCGTATTTCTTGATTTTACTTAACTTAATTCTCGTATTCTAATTCTTAAAAAATGTCCAAACATATCATAAGCCCCAACAGTGGATAATTACCATAAACGAATTCTGAATCAACGAGGGTCTGTATATAGACAGTTATTAATAGACAGAGAATGCTTGGAGGCCTTGATCCATCATGAACCATAATGAACGATTTATACCTTTCTAGTGGTAAATTGTATATTGCAAAAACGACAAGAGGTAGGATTGTGGTAAAAATTTGCCACAAAGTGGCCACAAGATCAGGCAAACGTTCTTCCTTCCCTTGGGTTGCTGCCTAAAATTCATGGTGCTTTGTGATACCAATCAGCTCTGGTTAGTATTGATTTTTAAAGGTGAAATAGAGCCTCATAACCTTTCCTTGCTGGACTTGATAAAATACACAAATTCTTCATCAGCCTAAATGCATGTGCTCCAATGGTAGCAAGGACCACATGGACCTTGCTCTCCTCTGGAGTATTATTTGCAGTCACAAATGCGTCCTTTAATCAGCATAATCAACAAAACGGGTTTTTAAAGTCAAAAGAACCAAATTTTTGAAATACGGCCATCTTCAACAAGTGGATGTAATCCTTATAATCCTCGTTACCGAATATTGTATCCACATTGCCAACTGTTGTATCTTGGAGAAACGCCATGCATCAAAATTCCAGTGATACAGAGGTCTTACAGAGAACAATAAGAATTCTGCTGTTTCAAAAACAAGTATTTTATCAGCAGATGTACAATTATATATACATTGTTACAAATAATAAATAAATCAAGATAAGAACATACTGTACATCATATGCTTTTCATAGGCACTATTGCTGACAATATTCTGTTTTAGTCATGACATAGGATATTACAACAACTGTTGACTGAAAATACTTCATTTCAATTATTAAACTCAAATATTTGAAACAATGCAAGTGCTCTACTGCCCTCCTTCAGCTGAAGTCTCCCATAAATGGCAATGAGTTCAGAGTTACGTTTGCTTAAGTTAAGCACAAAATAAGCTTTCGCAGCAGCTTCTAAGGCCTCTGTAGGAAATGTATCCTCGTATATCCTCGTACTTTTGCCTGGTCACATTTCCACAGAATTCTTAATGAAGATGGTGCCAGTGTTTCTCTTTTGCAACTAAGAATAACAAGTCATTACTAGGTATAATCTTGTTAAGAAAGAATAGAGTATCTATATAATTCTTTTCCTTAAGCCAATGTAACAAACCATTTCCTTTCCTCTCAGCTGCAACATCAGCTGTTTATTTGTTTTAGATTCTATGGAACACTTCCTACAGCTTCAAGACACTTCGCACAAAACAGCATGAGAAATCCATGTAGCTTGGCCTTGCCATTCTTCTACCAACACATTCCTCCAGAACCCTGATTCTTTTCGGTGAATAAGAACTAAATCCTAGAAAATTTGAAAAATAATTTTCATTTATTATACTACAACCAACTGCTGCAATGCAAAGTTCAGTTGATGAGCATACCAATGGACATAGTGAGCCCTAGTGTAGTGATTCTTGACAATTGCTTGCACTCTATTTGTCGCTCCACTCATTACTGTTTCTCCAGCATAGCATTGAGCAATTACTCTCAGTGCTTAATACAATCTTAATAGTTGCAGTGATGGAAACATATTTGGACATTGATAAACAGGGGGGTTTAATAGTTTAATAGACTAGGGGATGAAAATCTTCATGGTTATCATGCTTGACATCTTTAAAGTCTAAAAGGACTCTCGAATTGCTGCAGCTACATTTCTCTCGCGAGGTGTTTTATTTGTATGCTTTTTCCTTTTTTCGTTGTTATTTACCTGGCTAGTAGTACATTCTACCCTGCTATCATACTCCAAATTGCGTTTCGCACAAAACTGTTCAAGCATATCTTCCTGTATTAAATTAAACCTTCCTCTTTCGATGCATAAAAACTTTTGACCACTCATGACAACTTGTCTTATGTAATTAATTCCAACTAAAACAAAGATTTAAAAGCATAAATGCAATGTTATGATATCATTTTGAACTAAAAACTGCCTTAATATATAAGTGACATGGCAACTTTGACAATTCGATTGACTAAAATGTATCAATGGGGGGTCTTAATATGGTCCTAGAGTGGAAAGAAATTGTAAAAATAAATAACGGCCACCCTATCCTGTATTAAGCACACAAGAGTAATCCATTCCTGTAAATGTTGTCTGTTTACAGCTCTGTTAAACAAGGTAGGACATGATCTGTTATAGATTAAGCATTTTCCTCCCTCTTTGACAAAATCATTCTTCTGTATCCTTTTTGTATAATTGTGTAAAATAACCGCAAAGCCCGTACAAAACTTAATACGATCTAACTCTAGAGAGGCCACATTGATTGTTGTTCACTTCTGGATCACGTTTTCTAATTGCAATATGGTGCGATTCACTCAGTTGTTGAGTTGTATTTCGTCGTTATTAGGATATGTTTGCACAGACTGAAGCCTATCATGCCCTCCATCCCTGTCCTGCATTAAAGTAGGAAGGTCTTCTGGGATGCATTCAGTTGTCTCTACAAAGTTGATGAGTGTAGGTTGCATGTATTGACTCCAGGAAATATATAGGACAGCTTGAGGCATGAAAGTATAAGTGTCATCCAGCTTTGACTTTACTGTTTTAGAAGAGTCCATGTTTTTGCACCATACATGAGTATGAACTGCATCGAATGATTTAGATCATCGGGAAAATTTGATTTCCATACCACTTTCATTTTACTTTAAGCTGCCTATGCTTTGGCAAAGTTAGTTTCTATCGCCTTTCATGGACTTTATTTCGCCTCCCTGCCATTTAAAGTTTTCTACAACCTTGATCTCCTCTCCTGAGATGGTCTCAACTGAACTGTGATGGGCTGAAGCTTCTATTCAATTGACCAAGGAAAGCCAATTTTACACAGTTTTTATCTGTACAGAATACTTCCAGTCACTCACTGTAATGTTATTACAATGACAACCTTGATACAGGTGCGAGTTTTAAATGTTGTTAGCAGTTGGGAGAAAGGCAATAAAGGATGTTGACGCTATGGCAAGAATTGGACTGTTTTGTAACGGTATAACGTGGCAAAAGACATTTCGCTGGAAACATGAATGGCACCAGTAACCAGTACAATCTATCTCAAGACACAGGCAGATAGTTTTAACCAAAAACACACATGAAAAACTGGAAAATGGTGGCTGCAACAATGCTAACCTTTCGTGAGTTTGATTTGAGTTATGAAGGAATACAAGGTACTTGACGAAACATTGGCTTTTACAATTCAAAAGTCTTCTAATTGCCAAGGCAGTTACTGATCCAAATCAGTACAGAGCCCTACTACTTCATTGTCCTGGCGAAGCAGTGCACGAGATCTTCAATACTTTGCCAGACACTGAAGCAACAGGATCAGGACCACTTCGAGCATTAACAAATTACTTCGCCACAAAACAAATAGGGAAATCAAAATCTGTGTTCATCCATATATGACAAGAGTCCAGTGAATCGACTACGCCTGGCTGAAACAGTTGTCTCTCAGCTGCGAGTTTGACTACATCAATCATAAAGTCAAGACCAAAATTGTTTACAGCCACAAACTAAAAAAGAAATTTCTTGAGAACCCCCCAGTTTAGCCTCACACAGCTAAGGAAATTGGCAAGGCCACGGAGCTGTCCAAATCTATTGAGGATAACAAGGTCGTGGACAGAATGTCCTCTAAGGTTAGATTTCAAAGTCAGCATCAGGCACATAGTAGTCAAAAACCACAACCAAATGGCAGACGTCCTGGTAAAGCTCCATCAATCAGCAAGAGGTCACATGACGGGAACTCATGCAATAACAGTCATAATACCCAAATATAGCAACAAGTCCCAGAATAGAGGAAGGGACTACTCTTATCAGCTGCAGAAAGCACCTGCTTAGCATAAAGCAAAGACTGAGAAGGTTATCGCAAGAAGAATCATTTGCAAGCTGTCTGTAGAGGAAAAGGCAGTAGCAGTACAAGGTTGACGACTTGTAAACCTTTTTATTGTGCACAACAAGAATATTACATGACCAAACCTTATCAAGTCAAAGTTCAAGTGCTCACCATGTAGCAAGTATTATTGTCCTGGATGAAGAGGACTTTCGTAGGCTACCCAGTGGCACTAAATTGAAAGTGACCCTAGGACCTAACTGTGGAGATATTCCAATACCAGTCGGGCAGTCCTCTTTACGTAATTGGGAAACTGAGACAGTACAGCAAGTCATATAAAGGCTGGTACTGCCAGACACAAGGCCGATACAGGCACAAGCCTACTCAAAGAATGTGATGTCTTATTCTATGGTCTAGGTAAACTCAAAGGCTACCAAGCAAAATTGCACATCAACAAAAGTATACCAGCTGTTGTTCAGCCATATTGCAGAGTCCCACTCCATGTAGGCAAGTAACTTGAGGAGCAGCTACATCGTGATATAGAGTTGGGAGACATAGAAAGCATTAAAGGGTAGACACCCTGGATTTGACCCATTGTTGTCGAGCCAAAATCAAATACAGCAGGCAAGATACATGTTTGTGTTGGCATGTAGCAAGCAAATATGCCAATAAAACGTGAGCATCATCTAACTCCAGCAATCAAGGAGATAATGGTGCCAAGGTTTTAAGTAAACTAGATCTCCACCAAGGATACAAACAACTCGTCTTGGCACTTGAGTCAAGGTACAAAACCACCTTCAGCGGCCATCTTGGCCATATGCGTTAAAAGCACCTTAATCTCAGCATCTCGAGTGCAGCTGCAATTTAGAGAACTTGATCCACGAAAGGAAATGATGGTACAATTAACATCAGTTATGACATATGGCAAGAATCAAAAAGTGCATGACAGCAATCTGAGGACAGTATTTATGCGACTAAGAGAAAAAAGAATGAGCTTAAACAAGAAGTGTGAGTAGAGCAAGAACAAGCTAGAGTTCTGTGGGTATATATTTTCCAAGACCAGCATATCACCTGACCCTAAGAAAGTAGAAGACGTGGTCAACAAGTTCAAGTACTAACAGTGTAGTAACGCGATCATCAAATGATGACCACTTAAATTCACCTCTGAGAAACAATGTCCCAGTAGCTCAGTTGTCAGAGCATCTTACCGGTAAGCAGAAGGTAGCGAATTCAGCCAATACCCTGGACGTATGACTTGTTTCTCCAAAAAGATCATAACTTAAGGGCTGTGATAGGACCATTGCATCTGAAACATGAAGCTTACTCAGCACGACTAACTACTGCTCAAGTTTTATCGCTGCCTACCCAACCAAGACAGAACCCTTGCATAAGATTATGCACAAAGACCAGCCAGAGCACTGGACAACTGAGCATGACCACACAGTCAGTAAATTGAGAGATGCTTTGGTCAGCGCACCAATCATTGCCTATTTTGATTCTGAGAGAGACACGCGAAGCCCTTGTCATCATTTGGGCATGCAAACACCTACACCTCTACATATATGGAAAACCAGTAACAGTCTACATGGACCAACATTTGGGCGAACATTATGATGGGCGAAAAATGGTCATCAAAAATTTCTGAGTTATTTCCTTGGCTTGTTACAAGTTTATGGTGATTTTTTTCTCGGCATTTAGTTCTCCCGGTTCGATAATTAACTTTTTATTCAAAATATTCGAAGGATTTAACTTCTTCTACCTACTGCCTATTCAGTTTGAGGTTACGTTACCCTGGTGTCTTCACCCAATCTTTTTTTGATTTAATGCAAGGGAATATGACAAGCTGACGTTTCAAACAAGTTCCCAAATTTTCTCCAATGATGTCCTGTATTGAGACATCATCTGCATATTGCAGCTCACAGAGTGTCCTTCCCCTAACTTGACTACCTCTGAAATCTAGTCTTAAAGCTATAGCCTGGTCTTTTACTTCTCACAATATATTCTCTGTGTACATGTTGAAGAGGACAGGCGATGATTGACGCCTTTTTCTTATCTCTTTAGTTACTTAACTAATCTGATGTCCCACTGTCCAGCAGAACAGCACATTCATTGTCTGCATATAGTCGCATGAGGAGACCCAATGGCCTTGAAGAAGGTAGCCCTGACTCCAATTGCCTCTCAAGCCAGAGCATGTCAGAGTAGGACATTACCCCGATAGTGTAAAAGTACAAAAAAAGAGGTAATACCGAAGGCTCTATCGAGGCAAGGCTATATTTAATTTTAAAGGCAGCGCTTTTGAGTGGCTAAAGCTGCATATCTTACAACTGACAGATGAAAAGTAAGCACTGACAAGTTCTGGCATTTGCCAGTACAATGTAAAATATTGAGTACAGAAGATATAACAATGTTGTCGGGAGTGCTACGTCAGTTAAGTGGGATGTGATTTCCCTTTCTAAGACAAAGAACGAAGGTTGAAGCCTCAACAAGGTTGAAGGGAAGAAACTTTGCCCATGAAAGGAAGGGAACACTAGGAGACGATATGCACGCAAAAGGGCTTGTAATTTATTTTCCGTCCGGGGATGAGAGATTACATTGAAGGCTTCAAGAACTATTTTACTAGTGTGATTGTTGTGCAAGTACACCTAAAAATAACTAAAACAGTTGAAACAAACGCCAACCAATAAAATAAACTTGGCAAACAAACAAGTCGTTAAAAGATTTCAAGAATGAGCGTCCAAAAAACGCCTTGATTAATCTTGTGTAGCACATTAGCAAAACGTTTGGTGGGCCCTTGTAGAGGCCCGGGCCGAGGAAATTTACCCCAGTCACCCTCCCCTTACTATGGTCCTGGATTCGATTGGTGTCTTTGAGAATCCAATTCAGAATATTTCAGGTTGCTTTTAATTTAACCAATCACGTTCAATACGAATTCGAATGGATCATATTTGACGAATAATTTCTACTTTTTCAACTGACAATTGTTTCTTGCCTTTTGTAAAACGTAAGAATAATCAGTTCAACGAATCTTGATCATTATAATGATGATAGCTGTTACAAGTTTCACATCAGAAACTCTCATACTCCATGCTTTAGGAAAAACAAAATAGCCGAAAGTAGAGTGCATTCTATAAACAGTTGCACAGTAGAATGTTTCTTCATCATTAGAATAAACTTGTGCACAGGCTTTAAAACTTATATATGTCAATAAAAATTTCTTTCCAGTTAATGATACATGTCCGTCTAACGAAATACTAACGAATTACAATTGGTAATGTCTTCCTTGCAGCATCGTGATCTGTAGACTTAAAATTTGAGTTTCAAGTACATATATCCTTCAGAAACATAATGGCTTCTGGATTTGTGACACTTAAATTGATCTGCCAGAATCTCAAATTAGATGTTTAAACCAACTTTTACCAATTGAATTACGAGCTTATCTTTGAACTGCATTTGCTGCGACCTTTATCGGGTAATGAGCTATGAAGAAAACTGAGTAAAAAGTCAAATTGTGTTGATGCCATATGTACAATTGTCTTCTGAGCTTAGTGTTTCATAACCATAAGATAAAATCTCCTTTTGGTAGCCACGACCATTGCTAAGGTCTTACCCCTCTCTTCACACAAATTTTCTATTTCTGATAACAAGTGACATTTTTCCTCCTCAAGTAATGAATGAGAACTTTTTATAGGTGTCATATTTTGTGATAAGTCTTCCTTTGTTGCCTTTTGAGTTCTGTAATGCTCAGTTAATTTGCTTTCTTACAGAATAGTAATTGGTTGGTCAGCCACTGAAACAATTTAATTTTTCACAGTGCTGTCATCAGTTGCTTTTTCTGGATCAGCTTTTTTCGTAGCTGAGTTAAAATGTTCAACTTTCTTCTTGGTCGCTATCGATGACTTTAATTATAGAAAAACAATAACCGTACATGGTCTCGACGACTTGGGTCTTTGCGATTAGGTTGTCTTGTAAAAAGAAACATATTTTGCTAGTAAACAGAAATGTCGAAATAAGGGATTGTAAAAATTTGCTTTCAGGTTGTATAGGCTACAAACTCTCTTGCTTAAAGTACTGGTCATGAACTTGTTAACATGACATGTTAATTAATGACAGTTAGGCGATTGTAGGGTTAAAAGACATGCGAAAACTGCAATGTACAGCAAGGTTTAATATATTTCGAACTTCGCGTTTGTCATCAGTTAAAACTCACAACAAGTAAACAAGTACTTCTTTATACCAAGGGGTCGTTTGAGAATATGAAAGAAATACTAATCGATAAAATAGAATAAAATATAATTAAAAACACTTCCAAATGCCACTAAGCTTTGTTACCAACTTATTCCTCAACTATCAGCACCAATTGTAATAATGGAAAAAAATTGATGTAATTTGATAACTTGGTAATTAGCTCCTTGTTTCCTTTGTGTTCAGTTTCGGTTTTAGATGTCTGATACATAATGCTTCTATGGTAAGCAGATGATCTAGACTTTTTGTTGTATGTACAGCTTGAATATTTTGAAAACTAGCCTTTTTTGTTTGACACAGTTCCAGAAATGGGATTTAACCATACCTTCACTTTTGTTTTCTGTTTACTAAAGCGAGTCACCAAATATTTTGACGACCATAACAGGAAGTGCATTATATACACAAATCACTCTACTTCTAAGTTCCTTTTTATCCAGTGGTTTCAAACTTTGAAGTGTTGTCTTCAGGTCACTCAAGGTAACAATTAGTTGTATTGGTACCCCTGATTTTTTAGCTGACTTATGAAGTTATCTGTGACGTTGCCTCAATATTGGATTCAGGTAGTTGGTTTTTATCAGATTTGAGATTTCTAGCTGCTTTCTCCTTCTTTTCTTTTAGAATGATTTTGTCAATTGCTGATTTAATTATGCCGTCAATTCTGGTGGATATAGATTTTGCTCCAATATTTCTTTGGTTGTAATCACTCTGTCATGGAAAAGCGCTCAGCTGCTGCAGGATCAATAAATTCAATACGCTAGTGACCCTTTATATCTTGTAGGAGCAAGAAAGAGAAAGTTCATAATCAGATCAGTGTCATTTTGCTTGCAATACCATGTTGACGACAAAGTGTCCTCTAGATGTAAGATACACAAGGTGGCTTATCTTCATTTTCCACTTCCATGTTAAATTTGATGTTGGTATGGAGCACGAGAGTGCCCCCCAAGCGCAGATTTTGACCATAATTTGCCCCATTTGGCTACGGTAACTCCAAATGACATTTTTGAAATTTGGAGTAGTTTGCAGCTTTGCTGTCCATAATAGCAATCAGGCCACAGTCTATTAAGTGCAGAAGTTCGTTTAATCAAAACACATACAAGTTCGTTGAGATGAATTAAGGAACCATTAAAGAACTTTTGGAACTACTATTTAAGCAACAGAGTACCAAAACAAGAAACTTTCGGAGCTGATGTATCCATTTTAGACCACGAATGATTTGGTATAAGGAGGCACTGGAGTATCTAGTCTCTACTGAATGCTGTGCATCTGTGTATCTGTTTATTGTGTTAGGGCTCTTTAACTGGACTGTAGTCCTTACGACTAAATAAAAGAACAACTGTGAACATTTACCAGCATTCAAAGAGGATGACAATCCACCAGCGAATTTTCTACCTTCAAGGTCTTAGTCACGAGACAGCCTTTGTCATAGAGTCAGGGTAATAGTAATAGGGGCAAAGAAAACTTTGGTCGAAAAGTTTTGCTTTCTACCCGTGAACACATTTAATCTGAAAAAAAATTAACAGTTCCCCTCCCCACACCCTCCAGTAACCCATGTCACCTATGTTAGGAAATGAAAAGCCATATCTTATTTTCTTATCAATTCAATCATTGTTAGGGAACTACTCCGAAACTGACACCCTGAAAATGATTACGATATGCTGGAAGTTTAATTCAGCAGGAGCAAAAAGCAAACATTTTCCTGATTTTTGTATTCAAATCAAAAGTTATTAATATGTAACCATAGCGTTCATTTTTGTTTCTTCATTCTAACTTTCCTATCACCAGCACAAGCGTTTGTTGGTGAAGTTACAGTAAGTATCCAAGTGCGTGAAAAGGAGCCGTTTAAGAAATGAAATGGAACTGCACAAGCTTAACGACTGTGTCCAGAAGCAGTTAAAATAAAAGACAGAGACATCTTGCATTCTGACAATACTACACGATTTTTAGATTACCTACTTGAAGAGCTTACAACAGTTCATTTTTATTTAGAGGTGTTATTTTTTATGCCCCTTCATCCCTTTGTATGTTTACATAAGAACATTTAATGGTAATTTGTAAAGAAGTGCCAATTGAAAACTACATCCTATAAACTTCCTCATACAGCATAATTTTACCATTTGCTCACAAAGAGGGTACAAAATCCACCTTACAACAAGGGATGGTGCTGTGGAGTGCCATGGGGGCAACTACTCCCCAAAAATTTCTAATGACACCCCCAATCGCTAGCCAAATATATGAAAAAAATGGTTGGTGCTTAGTCTTGTCGAAGATAGAAAATTGTTGTTTGAAGACTGTGTTGAAAAACCATCATCCAAGCGCTTTATATCAAGATACAAAATACTTTCATATCCTGTAGTCAAAATGGAAACTCCTGTGCCTCGAAGATAGCATATGTTAGTGTCCATGAAAAGGCACAGCTTTTCTTAGAAGTGCTATTCCTCTTGAAACGTAGAATGGTGATTTGCCTTGTTTGCAAGCTTTAGCACGGGCATACTATAATGCTTGACCATTCTAAGTTTGCTCAAAAGTCGAAACACTTACTTTCGTTTAGAGAACTTGTGAATATCCTTCATCCTATCTAATCCTATCTAATACTTTTAAGAAATGTAAAAGCTAATTAATGTCCAATAAATTCAATCTCACACGTAATTTCTTAATTTATTACAACTTCTAAGCAATATAAAGTTGAAACTTTCTCACCTGCTACCATTGTATCAGGAGATAATAACTAGGATATTAATAACTAGGATAAGCAGATAATAACTAGGATATTTTTTGCCCTTTACTGGGGTAAAGTTGTTGAATGTGTCTACCTATAGAGTCTTCCCTCAGAAAGTATTTTTAATCCCAATGAAATGTATTATTAATAACATTTTAACATTTTAACGCATTACATTACTTTTTACAGCATCCACTTCACCACATCACCAATTTGTTCAGTAAATTAAGTTTGCCTTCTCTGATGATAAATAATTGCTTAATTAATGCTAGCTCTTGCTGAAGTCACTTATGAACGACCAGATTATACAACAAAGTCCTGCTGCTCTCAATATTTCCTGCAGGAAGTCCTTGCCACCTCAGTGATGCCAAATAATGTCGAGTGCAACCACCAAGTTGAATTGATCAGTTTTGTGGTCGTCTTGCAATTTGTTACAATGGGTCGAAACACGTTGACCTGGGTTACTCCACTCGAAAATGTTTGAACAGCTATATGTCTGTATATGATAACCCAGGCCTCCGTCTAAATTATTGACTCGTAACAAAACATTAAAAGTCACTGATCTCTTTCACTCAGTATGAGCAAAAAGTAGTAGAGGGTAGCCTCGTCTAAGAACAAATTATATATGACATTAGTCGCAAGATGACCTCTTCGTATATTGCCAAAAAAGTGACAGGTTGACCACAATGGTTCGGTTAAAATAGTTTAATTTGGATATTTAAACATTAAGTACTGGTGAACTAACTGATGATTTTTTGACAGGTGATGGTAAATGTAAAGAGAGTAGCAAAAGTAAAGAAGGAAAAGTACCATAACGAGATAAAGCAAATTACGTTAGAACACACCATGTTCCAAAATCTATAAAAGATTGTTACCAAATTGAATAAAATGAAACCAAGTTGGTTTTGTGGGAAGCAAATCAATCTTATTACCATAAATGACAATTCAGCGATTCATCCGTGGTAGCGGAAAAAAAAATTTGAGCGTTGTTATGCCACGTACTGAAAGAATTTGGAAAAGCACGGTAAAGAAATCGTCTCAGGTTGCCCAAGAAAAAGGTCAGTAAATCAATTCCTTGCATTTATAGAGATAGTGACAT
Source organism: Chironex yamaguchii (assembly GCA_024741275.1). Lineage (NCBI taxonomy): Eukaryota > Metazoa > Cnidaria > Cubozoa > Chirodropida > Chirodropidae > Chironex > Chironex yamaguchii. Next base: position 13,600 of record JANTCA010049950.1, read on the forward strand.
TAACCTCAATGCTCAAGAAGAGAGAACCACAGAAGATGTTGTCATAGTCGTTGATGATATAGCAGAAGTTTCTGAAGTAGACAGTGGAGGTCCGTTCCCGCAAAGAGAAGACAAACATGATGCAACTACTAGTATAGCAAGCCCATGGATCAAAAAGGGGACCGAGTTCACTTTGAACGAGAAAAAATGCAGCGAAAACAAAGGAAGATATTTCCAGCTCAAATGGTTCCAAATCTATCGATGGCTGTGACATCACCGTGATAAAAAGACTGCTTTCTTCGGTATCTGATTATACGAGAGAAAAACAGCGCCTGCAACGACAAGGACCTATTTTTCATTTTGAAGACACTACTTTGTTAAATTATTGCTATGTGAGAACATACCGATGAAAATTCTAATATCTATCAATGCAACAAAGACAAACCAAATGATAATGGAGGGCTAAACCCCCTTTTGAAATAAAACCTGTATCTTCCCCATGAAATTCTTTTCCAGCAAGAAGAAATATTGGTTCTGGCTGCCAGAAATCATCTGTTCAACGATGTACTTGCAAGCGGCTTTTATGCTATTATACGCAATGAGTGAAGTGACATTTCTAAGACCGAACAGATGTCCTTTTCCATTCGCTATTGCAATGATGCGTACGAGGTTTTCGAAGAATATGTTGGTATTCTTCCTTGAGATAAAGGGGTTGCATCAGACGCCTTACTGAAATATGTCCGCGGTATTTTGACAAGATGTTGCTTTCCTCCTGAAAAGTTGGTTGGACTGGTTTTTGATGGAGCATTTACAATGAAACTGCTAGCATTTTCTGAAAGAACAAGTCTCAAAGCAAGCATTGCATATTCACTTTTTTGCCACTGCAACGAATAAGTGTTTAAAGGTGTTTCCTTGCTTTCTTCCACGCTTTCAGATTTGCAAAACTTTTGTGAATGTGTATATGCCGTTGCTGGTGTCCGCCCTAAAGGGGTGTTGCTGTCTCAAGCAGTCAAGAAGGAAACTTCGAGTGTTTCTGAAAGAACTAGCGGTATACTGAAGTTAAAAAATCTTTTAACAACTCGATTGACTACAAGAGGAGCTGCTGCAGAAGTGTTCATTGAGAAAAAGAAGGAAATGCAAGAGACGTTGAGGCTACAGTCAGTTGATGCAAGTGTAACCCCAGAATGCCGTGCTGAGTCTAAAGGCCTCATTCGTAAGCTCCGCTCCTTTTCAGACATTTTCAAGCTTGTTGCCATGTATGAGCTTCCAAGTCTTCTTTATTTCGTTTCAAAGTGCCGAGATGTGGAGCTGAAACGCCTCTTAAAGGCCATTATTTCAGACTTCCGTACAAAATCATCCCGTAAAGACCTTACTCTGGCCGTGGCTTGCCGTCAATCTAGTGGCAAGCCAAACTATATTTTTGCCAGATATAAATTATACCTGGGCCGACCATTTCCCGGCCCCCATTTCCTACAACAAATAATTTGTGTTATGTTATGATGCGTTTTTCTGTTATGATGTATGTTGAGTAACATTAGTAATTAATCGAATGAGCACTATTCTAGATATTTAACATTCACATCAAGTTCATTAGCATAATTGGGCTCGTCTAACCGATACGCCGTCAAGAACAGGGACAAACATGAGCGTTGTGGGCAAGTTCAACCGTTAAATTGTTGAATGACCTTGTCGGACTCTATCTTGGTTAATTATTGGGTCGCAATTTTGCTGTCGTAAATTTGTAAGCCCTAAAGGAGGTAGTACAACATAGCATCATAATCGAGATACTTCAAGATTTTGCTGCAGAAAATTTGGACCGGGCCACTGGGCCATTCGGGTCACTTTTTCTGACCGGGTCACAAGCCAGACTGGGTCACTGGGTCACTGGGTCACCGGGTCACTACATGGTGGCCCGGTTCCAACCCTGCTTATGATGCATAAACCAATAGATAACTTTATTTGCTTCACTAAATACTCTAACAGCATCGTTGAATGTGGCAAATATCCATTTTAAATTGGGATATCAAGTCTAAATGACAGATTTCTCGGATCCCGCAGATTACACGTAGATTAAAGGTTTATGATTTGTGAAAATCATGAAGTGACGTCCTTCTAAACAATTTAGGAAATGCCAAACAGAGAAGACTGCAACTATATCCTGACCAAATGTGCTGTATTTTATCTTGGCTGGCTTCCAAGGATCATCCAGAAATTGTTGAAGAACATCCCCAACTGTGGTATTGGAGGCATCAGCCATCATGCAATAAAGGGCGATTGGGTCTGGATGAACAAGGAGGGTGAGTTGAGCCAAGGTGGACTTGATGGCATTAAAAGCAACAACTGCTGAATCTGGAAAACAAAATGCCTTGTTGGGGTGCTTCAGAAAGCAATTCCGTTAAAAGCTGAAGAATTGTAGCACAATTGGAGATAAAACATCAATAGAAGTCCACAAGACACAAAAATTTGTGAAGTTTGTGGATTGAAGTAGGGAGGTGGAAAATCTGGAATTGGAAGTTCTGCGGCCAAGGACGTCAAGGGAAGGTACTCCAAACTGACACTTGGTGTATTGGAGAACTACTCTATACTCCAAAAGATCAGTAAATAATAATTATAAGTCGTGCTCATGTTATCTGGGGACAGTAGCAGCAACTACCAAATCATTGATATAGGCATACATAAAATCGAAGTCATGGAGAACGAGGTCAATAAATCATTGAAATGTTTCTGCAGCATTACCAAGTCCTATAGGCATATATACGAATTCAAATAAGACACTTGGTGTGGTTATAGCCGTTTTATGAATCTCACTAGGCTCTACGCGTATTTGGTGTAACGCACAAGTGATCGATCTTGAAGGAAGACATTGTATGAAACGCTGACGCAAAATGTGATCCTTAGTTATTGATCAATAATTGGCACCTGCATTGGAGCAGCTTGGAAGGTTTCTAGTCACCAAGTTCCTTGGGGCATTAGGAGTTGGCGTACGCATTATTGCTCAGAGGTGGGAAACCATTTAATATGTGCTGATTTTAAATAATCTTATAACAGTGCAGCTGGTGGTGCAATTAATATGTCAAATACCTCTAGTGCAGTGTCAGACTGTGCAAAGTTGAACCCAAGGGGATACCCATTGTCCCACCGTCCCTTTTTCTAAACATTGTATTGTTAGAACTGAATTCCACACCTCTAGTGGCATATTCCATTAACTCAACAAAGATCTCCTTTGGGATGGATGGCTGTTCAACCTTTTCCCTGTACAAAGCACCGGCACATATTTTTAGCATTTTATCGAGGGAGACGTTAGTGAAAAGCCTGGCTATGTCAAAAGAACACATACACTTTTCGTGAGAATCAATTTTGCGATTTGGAACCAATCTTGGAAAAGTGAAAGATCCTCTTACTTTCAATCATCTTCGTCATCATCACCATCCTCATCATTATCATTTTCATCATCAGCAGCAGCACCCTCCTCGATCCCACTGCTGGGCAAATGCCTCCCCTGCATGCTGCTACTGTTGTCTGTCTTGCGCTGTCCTCCTCCAGCTGATGTCTTCCTTGGTGATCTTGTCTTCCCATGGTTTATGTTGTCTCCATGATTTCCGCGTGCCTTCTCTTGAGTACCAGGCAATTTTCCGTGTCCACCAACCATCGGTTAGTTTGATCACATGAGCCGCCCATCACCATTTAGATTTCTTGTTTTCTACTACTACATTCTTTACTTTAGTTCTTTCTCGTATCCATATATTTCCCTCGTTGTCAAGTAGTGTTATACCAAGCATTTTTCGTTCAAATCTCTTTGTTGTCAGTAGTTCCTGTTCATGTACGTTTGTTAATGCCCATGTTTTACAGCGTAATTTATTGCTAGGAGTATACATTGGTTAATTGCTTTACGTTTGAGGCAGAGTGATGTCAATTTGTACTCTAATATGTTGGCTAAATTATTAAAAGCCACTCATAGTGCTCTTCTCCTTTTTGGCATCTCTTCCTCAATATTGTGATTTTTTCCTAGCTGGTGTCAAAGATAATCATATTTCTTTACTTGCTCTATTATGCCATTATTCGCTTTGACTTCATGAGTAGGACAAAACGTTTTCAACATAACCTTTGTTTTGCTCGTATTCATTTTTAATCCTACTGCGTCACTTTCTCTTGTCAGTTCTTGCAGCAGTCTCTCTAGTGTAGGTGCATCTGTTTCAATTTTTGCATTGTCATCCACAAGTCATAGCTGCATAAGATGGCTACCGTCTATTACTATGCCATCATTACTCTAGTCCATCAAGCCGAATATTTGCTTAAAATCTGCAGTAAAGAGTTTTGGTGATGCTGTGTCCCCTTCCCTTACTCATCTATTTGAACAATATTTTTGCGCTACATAACTTGAAAATCGCCTTGAAAATTTGCGACATTGCGCTAAAATCATACTTCAAAGCCTTTATCGTCCGATACTCTTCAGAGTATGAAACGTCAGAAAAAAAGTATATGTATATGACAACCTATTTATACGAAACGTGTAGCACAACTAGCCAATCATCAACAAGAAAGGAAACAAAGAAAGAGAAAATAAAGAAACAAAACATTATTGAAAGAGTCCAAG
>JANTCA010049961.1:0-65357 GCA_024741275.1 Chironex yamaguchii
TAGCTGTGCCAATTATCCGAAAATTCTCGTCCTTATACATTTTGGCGCATTCTGAATTTTCTAGTAAATGTTGGCTTATGGCAGAATCGCATGTTTTGGCTGTCATTTTCGCTTTGCAAGCGCGAGATGCCTGTTCTCTAGAAGGAATTAATGTTTGGCGTACAGTGGCTGGAACATATCTATCCAGTTTTACTTTCCTTTCGATCGTTGTTGTGGGGATACAGTCTCCGCCTATCGCTAATTTGAAGAGGCCACAGTCAAACCAAAGATTTAACCCGAAAGGAACAAGCTTTGCTATACCAGTATCATGTCGTCATTTGTGATTCCCACATCAAATTCAGCAATCTCTTTCACCATAGTTAATTTCTATAAACTATACTTACGCAAATAAATGTAGCCTGTTTTATCTTCTTTTTCCTACGGCAATATAATTAGCCAATGAAAACAAGTGACGTGTGTAACATTGTTATGATACAACTTACTTTATGCACTGATGTGTAAGGTTTTAGACAAGCATGATTAACTAATAAAAGAGTTAGATATCCTATGTTAAAGCAAAACAAATATGAATCAATTTCCTGTAGGAAGGATTAATACACAACTGAACTGGTGAAGCAGCAAAATGCGACTTGAGTGTGTCCACAGTAGTCTCCCTTTCTTCAACTGATCACGGGTCAAGGATGAGTTTAGTTTTGGCGTGCGTCCCTGGCTGCAAGTTTAAGAGGGCGCCTAGTCCTTTTGGTCTTTTTTTCACTTTAGTCAAACTTTCATTTTGATTCTGCACTTCCTTCCCATCCTGTCATTCCTCATCTTTAATCTCAAGAGAAATTAATATGTGAACCCGTTAATTTATAATTTCTACCTTACATTTACCAACTCTGCAAACCTTGACTAAACGAATCTCATCCTCTATGACCTCTGATAAAATCTTCGACGACACACATTCCAAGTTGTATTAAACATCTCTGGCCTGAAATTTCACTGGCTTGTTATTGATAATTCTGTATTTTTATCGTAGATTTGTTACATATTACCCCCTCCACCTGTTTCAAAAATGATTCTACAAACGCATAGAATGGCCAAATTTCTTAATCAGAAAATATTGCGAGTCATTTTGATCGGTTTACAATTAGGAGGAATTTCTGAAAATAAGGTAGACAATCTGCGACCAATTAAAAGGTGCGATAGTGTTAAAAATTCCTTTCTTAGTTTCACATGCAAATATGCTAAAGGGCATGTATTCTAAGCACATTCGACCTCTGTTAATGCCGTGTGCAATTAATCGGACGAGACCTAAGAGTTGCTGGTACCTTTCTCAAGCATCGCTTTATGCTCTTTACAACTCGCTAATAATGTCCACATTACCATGGATGGAGTTTCAAATTAAACTTCCATGGTATTCTACATGATGTAAGAATTATGTAACCCTCGTATCGTTGTAAACCGTGTTCAATAGTTTTACCGAAGCCTCAAACATTTTTGAACTATCTGCATTATATAAGGAGTACCCCATTACGCGTAAAATCGATGCAAACGATTCTAAAAGCCTTCAGCAACTCTTTGTGAAGGGTTCTTGTCATACAACAGACAAACAAACATACATGCAATTTCCCCCATTTTCCGGTTTTTGCGCAACCCACATCGGACCCGCAAAATCTATTCCTATGTTACTGACTAAATCAGCTTCACATACACGATATTCTGGCACGACAGACGCAGGAGATCGATAGCAGAACTTTAAGCTTCTTGCAGAGGAAACAGCCTGTGAACACCATTTTTACAAATTGTCTTCCTTTGGACACCCAAAACCAAAGTGACATTTCTGCCACTTCGACCTCTTCTGCATTTGAACTTCACACCTTTCTGTCTCATTTTGCTTTCAGGTTTCCCAAAAGTCTTGGCACCTAATCTGTTACGTTGAGTCGCCTCCAAAGACGACTGTGTCTGTCAAAGACAGTGATGTGGCCAATACTCACTTGTCCCTCTGTAACAGCTGACAAAATATTTAAGTTTTTTACTTTCACTCAACCTCTTCAGTTCTGCAAATGACCTAGGTGACCATTTCTCCTTTCCATCTTTCAAACAATTAGGTCCTTCCTATCATAATGAACTTTCTTTAAATTGACTTGCAAATACTCCTCGAGAACCTAGATCTGCTGGTTATCCATGCATCCTAAATGCACCAACTATTAAGGTTTGTTATATATAAGGACGAAAATTTTCGAAAAAATGGCATAGCTAGATCGTGCTTCCATCTACGTGTATTGTAGTCTGCCTAAATTAAAACGAGACAACCAGGACTTTGTAGGCAAAAAGAGTTTGTTTTTGCACTTGGACATTTCTAATAATGCTTTCTTTTTCAAATTCTCTTTGTCTTTTTGTTTGTTGTATATGATTGGCTAGTTTCGATCCATGTTTCTTACAAAGTGATTGACATATATCTATACTTTCCTTTCTGACGATTCACACTCTGCAGAATATGGGAAGAGAAATGCCCTTAAGTATTTTTTGCTTTGAATTAATTCAGGCTTGTGCGGACTCTCTTGTTTAGTTTCAAAGGCCAGGTAAACTACAGCACAAAAGGCTTTCCTACTCGCATCGGCGATATTATGTATTTAAAAATGAAACACCCTCCCTATCACTTCCATCATGACACCTAGGCAAATGCATACACTTAATCTCCTTTAGATCTGAAATCCAAAGTTCTCGTGTAGTAGTCTTATATAGGGAATAGGATCATCTCACTAAACCTTGGCACAAATCGTGAAATAGCACATTTGATGTCTCAAAAACAGGGTTGCAATAGTTATTACAATCTTTCGGTAGGATCTTCCACCTTGGTCCTTGAGACCATTTTCTCGAATTAAAACTCAAATCTATCCTGATTATTGTCCTATTTTATCCCTAGAACATTGCATGCTGTCCCTACAGAATTTCTTTGACCTAATGATTCCCTGATATCATCTTGAATGAAAGTATTTTCTGGCGCTCTCTTTTCACAAGCGTTCTCAACTTCCTCAATTTGCTAACACGCTACCATTTGTTGTCTATTTCTGTAGCCTGAAACCTCCTTCACTTGTTTTCTCTTTAGCTTTCTTAAGTAAAGTTAAAGCATCTTTTCTGCTTTTGGAACCTGAAACTAAAGCATTAACATTAAAATGTCCAATAATTTAAAAGAGTACTCTGGATATGAACCATTCAAGTTTGCAATATGATATCTCCATATTGCATTAAGTGAAAACATAGTCATAGGAAAAAACCCTGGTCTGGAAACTAGGGCGACTCCCATTGTTTTTCTTCATGAACTTGTTGCAATTGACCACACCCAAATAAAGTTGCGTTAGAAACTTTCAAAATGGCGGCAAGTAGCAGTGATTTTCTACTTGGTGAGGACCTTGAAGCAGTTTTTGACCTCGTTGAGCAGGATTTTTTTCAGGAAGATGTTGAACTAGAGCTGAATAATCGTGTGGAAGAGGTTAGTTAGAGATTATTTGTTTTTTGAAAGGCTTTTGTCAATGATTTTGTGATTCTTAGGCTTAGAATATTTGTGATATCATCAAGGCTTTGAAGCCACCGAAGCTAAGGGGTTCATGCTTGATCAGCAAAACATTCTTTAGTCATATAACTTTTAGGATAGCAAAAGAGAATATACCAGTTAGCTTTGTAAAATCCAGAAAAAATAAGTCGGCCATTTTGAAATCAAAACAAGAAACTGCCTGTGATATTTCAGAGAACCTAAACTACTCCTTAGGCATAGAAGAAATGTCTAGAAATTCTATGCACGAGAAACTGATTGAGCAGTGTTTTTAAGAAGATATTATACTTATATTAGAGTTGACAACAGCTGTAGAAGAGTATATATTAGTGCCTGTCAAAATGTTTTGAGAGACCAGGCAATCATCAAGGCTTGTAAGCTTATGGCTTTATCCTTAATTAAAAACACAACAAGAAACAGTCTGTGCTATCTGAACAACTTGGGCTATTCCTTATGTATACAAGATATGTATCTGAAGGTATGCTATGCTGCACAGTCTTGGTAACATTTACGAAGTTAATGTTTTCAGTACTATGTTTAACTCCAGACCAAGTATATTGTTATTAATGACAAAGACTTTTGTTTTTCACAGATGGTGAACAACAGTGCAGTGGTCTGTGACATCTTTTCCAAGGAATGCAAGTCTTCCCAAGACATCCAACAGTGAAACATTCAGATACAACTGTCAATGAATCAAACAATTCTGCAGAGTTAAAGCTTCATCCATTAAAATTCAAAGATCTCATGCAAAAAAGTTTTCCCAAACTTGCACCGGATGAATGTTATCCAGAGTCTATTTTGGAGGAATTGAGATCATATGAAGTAAAGCTTCAAGATGTTCATCACAATTACAGCTTTATAAGGAATACCTTAGAGAACTTTAATGGTGACCCTGAGAAATTTTATCCTTACTTTTAAAAAATAGATTTCAGCTATACTGGGCATTCATTCACAAGTAAGGAGAAAGCTGTCTTAGGATATCTGGCAGGATATGTGCTTAGGTCATACTATCAGAGAGTTAGAAGGTCCAAGCTTTGGGCCAATGAAAACCGCCAACAGTGGTTGTCCATTTTGATTACCAGCAAGATCAGTTCTGTTGAAGCAACTAAAGAATGTCAGTCTCTTGTGGCTGTCAAAGATCAATGTGGACTATGGCATGTTAAAGAGGAATTTGTATCTTTGTTCAGTGTGGTTGAATCTATATTTAGGAAAGCAACTACAATTGCTAATACAGCCAAGGTTGACAGTAACTATATTGTCTCTACGTTAATACAAAACAATGTCTCTCTGACAAATTATTGGAATATTGTTAATAGAGTTAAAAGTTAATAAGAAAATGGCTTTAAACTTGTTGGAACATGTTATTGTGTTATATATTCGTGTTCGTACCTTCTCTTATGCCAAAGACAAATTATAGAAGCATAAAATTTAGCAGCAAACACTGAAATCAAAATCACTGAGGAAGGAATTCAGACAAACAAGTAATTATCCTTTATGCACAATGAATTGTGCTCCACCTTGTAGCAACTTTGTTCAAAGCATGAATTTGATATAGTGACACATTGTAACTTAGTCCATACTTTTGTACATTTTTCTACAATATAGTACTTATAAATGATCACATATGTGCCTTTTTTGCAAGCATGTATATTTTTGCAGTAATAAAACAACTGGTAATAGAACCTTCTATGCACTGGTCATATGCAGGTACCTACATGTGATTCCTCTTTGTTATTTATTTAATTTTTTCCAGTAAATTAAAGGCGCTGGAAGTGAATCTAATACAATGATCAGGTTAATGCAGGATGTTGTTTCTTACAGACATGTAAGAAAATCTTCAGCATGGTTGGAACAGATGTACATAGACTTCTGTTTAAAACATAGAGCCTACGTGACATTGAAAATAGTTCTAATGAGAATAACAAGCTTTAGAAAATATCCAACTTTTCAAGAGCAAGGAGGTTTTGAGGCTGTGCACCAGCAAATACAAATTTATCTTAAAAACAGGTAAATCTTAGATCATAAACCAAAGTACTCGAAGTCTGAAACATGCATAACTCAACCATTTACAAATACAAAACTGTACAAAAATTGATCTTGGTAATTCCTCTCCATCTATTTGATAGGTAATACAGAGTACATTATCATTTAACAGACACTAACTTGTGTGTTGTCAATTCAATAAAGGAAAAAGAGTTCTTAAAATCACAGATATTCAGTGTTCAACCTTTTATTTCCCTTTGCTTGTCTACAACTCAGTTCATATGTGTCTGGCATAAGTGAAGAACCTTGGACAATGGTACTACAATTTCCTGTTATTGGTCTGACAATGTGCTGTATACGAACAGTATTGTCATTGTAACCAAAGTCCTGCAAATTTGGGTTATCCTTTCTGTACCCCAAACGTCTTTGTTTGCCAAAATAATTTTCCAGTGGATCCTGGCATAGGTGCTCTGTAAGGACATACTCAGCACCTTGCTGAAGTATGTAAGCTACTGCTAACACCTAAAGAGGACAATTGTAACTCTTCTTTCATAACATCAATTTCCTCTTTCAAGACTTTGTTCTCAATTTTATATGACTGTAATGCCAACTTTATTCTTTCAGCTGCAGTGGAGCACACTGGTGCATTGGGCATAGCAGGCTGCAAAAGGCAGTCAGTTTTTCTCTTCACCAATTTCAACTCTTTATTTCGAATATACAGGATTAACTTCAAACCAAATATTCCCATGCAGCTTGTCTCCGACACAACTCTCGGATGCACTTTCAGGTGGACTAGGCACTATTAATACATGGACAATAAGTTAAAAGAACAGGGCATTGTTAGTTGTCAGACTAGGGTTTTTACTATGACTATGGTGAAAATGAGGAGGACTTTACCCAAAAGACAACCCAATCAATGCGTAAAACAATTCTTTTCGAAACCTCTGCTTTGCAGTCCTGAAACCGCAAAAGCCTTAGACATCTCCATTCAGGTGTTTACTTCAGTTTCCAAAAAGCCTCTCTCAACGTCACCCGTAATAGCTACACGATTTTCCCTAAAACACAAAAGTGTTTTGAAAATAAGCAGTGATAAGTATGGCCCAACATAGAGGCAGTAATTGAGTAAAGTTTCTTCTCTTCGAGATTTTGATGAGGCATTATAAACTGTTCTAACCGTAACAGTTTCTGCTTCTTCTCTCGCCGCTGTATTATGCGGAAGATAATGGACCTTTCCTGTAGGCTGAAGCTCGATTTCCTGTTTTGCCATTTAAGATACAATCAATATGCTCTCTAGCTGTTTGGTCGTATTTTTTTAGAATTAAACGGTACTTCTTTAGCTTATTACCAATGCTTTTTGGATTTGTTTGTAGGTAACGGTTTGCTTTCCATACCAGAACTACAGAATATCTTTTAGCTACAAAGCAAATATTGTCAATCACATGCTCATGAAACTCATTATCAGATTGTATACCAATTATTCCAAATTCCACCATTTAGTAACTTTGCCCCAAATGCCCTGTTTTGGTGATTCAACCGGAAGAACTGTGAGAGGCAAATAATTACATTAAAATGACAATTAAATTTTTCACCTCCTAATGTTCCTGACGAGACAAAACAAAAGATGATGCCGTTACAGCTACTGATTCATCTGGCATCCTTCGGTCCACTTCATATTCCTGAAACCTTCAATATGCATCCAATTCGATCAAAATATTTACTTTTAAAAAGTCTTGACTACTGCAAACGACAGGGTAATAAACATGCAAATGTTATGGAAATGATTTCTTGACAGTTTCTGGATACACATTTTTTGTATCTGAGCTTATTTCATCAACAACATGAGGATATAAAGAAATCCTAACACCCCCCTCCCCTCAAATCATTTAGCATCAACTCCAGCACACTTGTTGTCTTTTCATCTACCTCTAGGCTTCCAATCGCTTTTATCTCTTGTCGCCCCTTTCTCAAAGAGCGCGTTCATACCTTATTGACAGCCTCAGCAGTAATAAAGTATTTGTGGCTGCCTGTATCAAATACTACCCTCATAACACACTCATTTTTCATTTCTTCCTCCTGTACTAGTGCTGTCTACAAGGGTACTCTTTTCCCGCAGCCTGTTGTTACCAACCCACGAAAGCCCGCTTGAATTAAGCAGTATATTGCATTTAGCTCTGTTCTTTGTAGTTTCTTTGGATACATCAAGGGTACATTTAGTTCTACTACATATTGAAGCATGGTGCTTACTCGTACACTTCTTAAAAGGAGCTTTTGATGTACACTCAAATGCATTCTGGCCTGATTTCATGCAAGCAAAATACTTTGCATGCTTTTGAAGGAGACTTTAATCCTCTTCATATTACCGTCACATGCATATACTGAAATCTCTTCAATACCTCACCCCAGAAAATGTTCTTAGAATGTTAGGGAAGAAATCAGGCATTGTCTCGTTGTCCCTTTTGGGAATATTTCTTTAAAAACAGACTCTGGTGATAACTTTTTGAAATTAGAACTTTGTACCTTTTTTTTGTAATTAAAACTTTTTTCTAGGCGATATTAAGAAACGTTTTTGGAAGCATTTTAACCAAGAATACGTTTTCGTCCTCCTGTTAACCAGTACTTTCCATTGTACCCTGTCACCCATCCTTATAGCAAGTGCAGTCTGAAAAATGGAATGTTGGGGCTCCTTTCTTGGAGCAAGCATTTCAATAAATACTACGATACTCGAATTTTAAGCATTTAATTCTACTTTTATCAGTATAAGAAGATAACATTTGCCTTTCATGCGTCTTAAGAAGCATTCGTGTAGTCTAATGAGAGCGTGGAAAGTTACACTCAAGAAGTAGAATATATCATTATCGATACCTTTAAAATATTCGAACTATGGTAGTAGGGGTAGTAGCATATGTTGCATTGTTGTGTTTAGCATACGTCTTGGATAGACTGCACTTAAATGCAATTCTTTAAGACAACACTTACTCTCTGTCTAGTTATACTAAGGAAATGTGTTCATTGTATAATGAGTTCATGCAATAAGACTCGTGCTTGTTGTAACGCAGAGTCGTCGTGAGTCTCCTGTTTTAGGAGGGAGCAAGGAGAAAAATTTCCAGCAAAACTTTTGGACTCACGCTTAATTATAGAGGCAACTGGATGCAGCATATGCTATTGAAGGTGTAGAAGTTTGGAGCAAAAAACAATTCAAACTGAATTAGTTTTTAAACTAGACATAGGTCATTCTCTCAAAGAACTCACTCCACTGCATACAGTGTGTCTAACAAAGTGAATTGGAAGTTCTTTAAAGTGATTTGATGATATTACTACCCTTTGATCCTAACAATTCACATTTATCAACTTTTCTGTAAGGGAGTGCTTCAAATATGTACATTTATTTGTTTTTGTGCTCAACTTTTGGAATCAAATTCTTTTCAGCATCCAACAAAATCAAGGATATAAATATACTTTGTCCCATGGTGTAGTATAACATGCTTTTTACCAGCTTGAGCTTTAAGTATCTTCGCACACTTTTTGTAGAACTAATTGAAAGTGTAATCCTGTACAACAGAAATACGTTTGGACAAGGAGTCTGTAGGTAGAATTTCTTCAATGTCATTGCATCCATGAAGAAACTCTCTTGGTCCAAGGCTGCATTCGATATAGCTGAGGGTTTAGTTAGACAGAGCTCCTTCAGACCAAGATAGGTTGAATGAACCAACAGTCCTCATGCTTGAGATTTTGTTATCAAGGCTTTGGTATGGTTTTGTCACATTCATGAATGAATGTCCTGGTAAATCTTTGTCAGCATCAAAGACGTCTTGATTAAGCAATGCAATATGTGCAAGAATTTGCAAATACATAAAAAAATATTCATTTATATACAGGACAACTGTCTCAACTGCGACATTAAAAGCTTCCCATTTTTACTTCTACACTGCAATAAAACGAACAACATAGTCGAAAGCTTTCATCTGGCATCATCTGCCCTTATGTTTCCTTTTATCAAGAAAATCTTGCTCTTCTAGCCCCTTCTTCGTGCATATCTGTTTTGCAACGTCCAAAATATGACAAAAATTGTTGTGAAGCTGACTTTGTCTGACCTTTGTGACTCAGTTAAACTGGCGTAATAAGATTGACTGTTTCATACTACAAATAAAATGATGCTTGATCTGTAATTAACAAAATTTGGCGTAAAACATGCATGGTCAGTACAGTCTGGAATAAGGTGAGCTTGCCTTCTAGTCCTTAATTTTTCATCTTTTACAAAACATTTTGATGTAACCACCATCTTGTCATCGAGATCATTTGGGGTCCATGCATTGGCGTAACACTCGCTAATTTTTGCTCGTCTTTTATTAGTACGTACCTTAGTTCTCGTGATCGAGAAATGACGCTATACAGTTTCTCTAGAACGCAAAATATATTGATAGCAATGATATTGCCCCAATAGGTCAACTAAGGGCCTCCATAATGACTTGGTTTTAAGTTTAATCAAATGGCCAAATGTAAAGATTCTCTTTATGAAACAGCATTTTCACTCCTTTGCCCTCCTTTTCAATTTCAAAAATTGTTGATTCTATGGTCAAATATGTAATACCAAGTCTGATAGTCCCTTATTTTCCTGTTATCAGGCGGTAAAAGTTCATACGTTACGAATAGAAAAGAGTTAAAACAGGGGTCGGACAATAATTGAAATTGAACATCAGTATGAACACGTTACTCTTATTTGAAAATAAAACCTTCAAATACACTTATATGCAGTGAGAAGAAAAGTTGTTTAACAGGGAAAAAGAATTGTGGAGAATTGGTTCTCCAGTCTCGTTCGAACCAGCGAGACTGTGTAGTAAAGTTCTAAAGGACGTATTTCAGGCACATATTATTCATTAGAATTATTTGTAGATACTTTAAAGGAATGCCGTACTTAGTAGTAGGATGTCTAGGATAGTAAGCATACTCTAGTCCAAACTGAAAGCCATGTTTACAATGAGAGACACTAGTAAACGTGAACTTGAAACTTTTACAATGAGCGATCAGCCAGCACGCACTTATATGATTACATTACAGATCGTTTTGATTCCAAGGAATGACGAGTTGCTGTCTTATCTGTAAGTAATCATTTCATGGCTTTTTATCACATCGTTGTAGGTTATCAATCGTAATCTACATTTACATTCAAAAATCAACTTAACTATGACATTGGCGCCTGTAACGACTATATTACACCTTTTCGAAACGTGACCTTTCAAAAGTGCTCAACAGTTTGAGACTAAATTTCCTTGTATTAGCAGACTCGTGAAATAAACATGATTTTAGTTCTATATCAAATGCGGTCAGGGGTCATGTAGGAAAATGTATTATCGTTATAGTCGGTAATGTAATAGCAATAGAGGTGGGTTCCCATACAAGAGCAAGCGTAGTAAGAAAACAGCTGAAATGAAAGTCATGAGTAAATCCAGTCGAGACTTCGTCTAACACTTGACTTCGAGTAGCAGCAGTATTAGCCACTCGTAACAGAGTATGGCAGTCTGAAAGTTCAACTGTTGTTGTGGGTTCTCATGTGACTCAGCAAGCCGATGCGGGAACAACAGCCACGCTGGCAGGCAGTCAGGACAGGTAGTTCCAGGGGGGTGGGGGAGGTGGGGTGGGTAATTTCGGGAAAGATCATTTGCACGTGCCTTCCTCTGGGTTCGTCTAGCCTCTGCAGTCGTTCTTAACTGTCAACAGCCTGCTTAGTAGTCATTTTCCACTCAGAACATTTTCGGAATCCCTTCTCTAAGGAATCAGGTTTGATGTCGGCAATTTTCAGGTATTGTTTTAGGGTGTCTTTGAAGCGCTTTCTTAGCCCATACTTTTTCGTTGCCCCGTTCCACGTTTTCCGTGAAAAATTGCACTGGTGCTGGGTTACATACTAGGTGACGTCATTAAATTTAAGTGGTCTGCATTAAACAGCAAGGTAGTAATTGCACGTGCCGATGTAGTCGACTATTGAAGGGGATATTGAAGAACAAATAGAATTAAAAGAGTAGGCGTACTTCCTCAGGAGAGGTAACAAATGTTTTTGTTTATCATTTGGTGAAAATATTCACTCATTTTCCTGAGGCATAGATATTTTAATGTAGCACAGATTAACTACGACAATTATGTATTAAATTGCAATGAAAAACGTATTTCGTAGTCCTACTTTACTTTTATCACACCCGTTCCAGAATGTATGAGCACTTAGATGTACCATGTCCCTGCCGTCTTGATTTCCGTCCGAAACTACGAAGCCCCTGCAGAATACTTATCTTCAAAGTAAGAAGATGCATCTGGGAATGCCACGAAGCAATGACTAGAGAGAGTGCACAAGGCACAAAGGTCAGTGTTCAAATTCTACAAAATTAAAGTTGCTAATTTGACCACGGTGGGTAAAGTTAAGACACTCCGGGACGGAAGACAATAGGCTCTCAAACAAATTTGTTGCTTGAAATGGAGGGAAAAGGTCCCATTTTGGAGCCATACACCGCCATAAACGTGGAAAATTGAAAAACGGAGCTGGTAAAAGGATTTCTGGAGTGCTTGAAATGGGAGCCCATTTCATTGTAACTTAAGCTGGCACACACGTGGAGAAGAACTGTCAAAGGGCATCCCTAATACGACTGGGTTGAACATGAGTAACGTAGATAGTGTCCCTGAGTCTGGTTGATACACGTAATTTTTCGTAAGAAGAGATTTCCTTTACAAAGGAGGGTGGCACATAAATGAGACAATAAATGAAGCAAACACGTGTGGTATAAGCTGGGGTACTCTAGAAGATAAACACACTTCCTTGTATTTTAAAGTCATAGTAGAAGAATTTTATCAAATCTTTAGTCGTAATCGTTTTTTGTGCTTTCGAGAGATCTTTTTTCTATGATCATGCAGCTAGAAGTGAGGTGGTATGGTTATATATGCCGCAACATGCAGACACTCGTGGTGACAATGATTGAAATGTACTTAGCGGAGGCGCCATATCACAACCTTGTGTTTGGTTTGTTTCTCGTTTTTGTTGGCCTTTTCACAATTTACTACGATGTTATGAGCTGCAAAATATGTACAGACACAATGTACGAATACAATCAATTGCGGCAGATTCTGGGAGTCATCTACACTCGCATATTATATAGCCGATATCCTACGAGACTAAAGTACACCGTTGCTAGTAAAGCCGAATTTGCACGATTTGTCAAACAACAAAATGTCTACTTTTTATTATTTATTTAATTGATCGCAACCTGCAAGGCTTAAAGTGACTAGTAGGCAGGTAGCTACAGGATGTTTCTGTTTTTTCGACTATGAAGACGAAATCATGGTTTCCTTTGTTGTGATATGGTTACATAATTACATCCCTATTGATAACACTCTTTGCATCCTCAAAGATCTGCTGGATAATGACACCTCACTGGGTTCCAGAACCTTACTAAAATACTTTTCATAAGTTATTACATACTTTTCTTTTTAATACCTGCTTTCTGTTCAACAACGAGGTATACAGTCAAAGTAATGGTATAAAAATGATTGGATTGATAATTCTGCACATTAACATCAGCTGCATCGTGACAAAGGGAGAAGGAGAACAATAACGCTTTCCTGATATGGTAAAGAGACATACAGATTGCAGCATGTCAGTGGCATCCTATAGGAAATCAAGTGACAAAGATCAATACATGCATAACACATGATGATCACACTACCAAACAGGAGTTCACAAAAGTGAAATCACTACTCTTTATGGGAAGGCCAAAAACATAATCTCAGACCTTGCTGACTTAAAGGAAAAGGAATATTACCTAAATACGCTGGATCATGTCCAATGGATATTAAATAAAAACATTCAGAGGGTCCCGAATAGGTCAGTAGCACACGATAGAGAAGGAAGAAAAGGAACCACAGAATGCTCATATCTTCACTATGTCAATAGTACAATTGAAAACACCAAAGGAATTTTTGAAGAACGTAACGTTGAATGTACCTGTTTACAGACTTCACTCTACGGAAAGAGGTATTAAACCTAGAAGAGCAACTCCCAAAAGGGAAAATAACAACCGAGATATGCGAGTTACAGCATAGACTGCCCTGATTTTTATCTGTACGCATTCATCTATTTTCCCTCCTTCATGGTCATTGTATTTTTCAGAGTTTAGCTTGAGAACAGGTGTAAAGTACTGATGCTAATGATAAAAATATAATGCTTTATAGGTTAAAGTAAGGCTTTTAACTGTGTCGCTCGTCACAAGATTAAAAGACCTTTACTAGTCCAGTTAAACTATGATAAGTCATAGTTTATCTTCAGACTTCCGTGCTAGAGACGTGCGGCTTCCGATAAACTGTATGTTCACAATTACATTAACTAACACATCACTAGTAGTCTGTATCAGAATAATAGGTTATATCGAAGCCCCAAACGCCCATTTAAGACCATTTAATGGTAAAGATCAAATTATGACTCGACAAATGTTTGGTTATCATGAGTGCTCTAGATATTTACATGAGCTTTTGGAAACAATACCAATATTGTTTTTGTACATGATATAAACATTGTTAGCCTCTTTAAGCATTTGACATGGGAAATAAAAGCGACTATTACGCCGATCTAGAAAAAGCAAATTCACATAATGGAATCAACCCTCCCCTCTAGGTCTAAAGGGCAACCTAAGTGTAGCCAATGTCTTTTTGTTTTGGGTTTCGCCTTGTAAATTTTAAATTGGTCCTCAGCTTTAAGATCAATACGGCAAACCTCAACGGAATTTCATATTGAGCAGGCGCCAAGTGAGACCACATATAACAAACATTTTCTGCGTGCCTGAAAGAACCACTAAGAGATAAGTCAAACAGTCTGCATCTAAATCCCACTTATTTTGCACTGGTTTAGGCTGCAGAAGACGTAAATAAAATATGTTTAACCCTAGTAATGGGTGCTTGATTGCAATCTGGAACGACCAAGCTAGAGAAGGAAGGCAAAACACTGAATTTTGAAAAGTCGCCTTGAAAATTTGCGACATCGTACTTAAAACAAACTTAAAAGCCTTTTTCCTCTGACATTTTTGAGAGTATGAATCGTTAGAAAGGAAAGTATAGATATATGGTAATCTACGTCTAAGAAACATAGTCGAGACTAGCAAATCAGAAATTGTCAAGCATGGAGGAAAAGACGAAAAAAATGATGAAAGGAAGACAGAAAAATCCCAAACCTAATTGATGGAGGCCAAAGGAGAAAAACTCTTTCTGCCTACAGAGTCCTGGTTTTTCTTTTAATGTAGAAAAACTCCAAGTACACAGGGAGACTGGTTGAAAATCTTTTGAATGCAAAAAATTATAAGAATGACAGAAATAGGATAGTAAAAACCGCGCAAGAAAGTGTTAAGCATATTCTTAGGTTTAAATCGTAATGTGCCTGCATGTTGATTATCATACTATATGCTCTTGTGTTGTTGCAACTAGTTGATTTGATAGGATTGTACTTCCGTTTATTAGGGTCAATTGAAGTTTTGCATTTTACGTTTTTCAGGCATGCTGTCTATTGAACACTAGGATGGCAAATTGATGGTTAATCTTGTTTAAATATTTACATTATAACACTGGTTTCAGTGTTTGTGACGAAAGAGCTTTTGCGAAATCATGGTTTGTTTACATTTTATGCTTGCTGGTTTTATTAGAGCTGATACTCCATATCAACCAACAGTAACCTTTGAAAAGGATCACGAAAAAGGGTATGTCTTTAACATTGTTGTAAATTCCGTTCCTACTTGCTCACATAAAGGACTGATTTTGCGTAATAAGCTAGACTTCTTGTTTCTACTTTTGCAGCTCTGTAGTGCCCTATAAGCAGAGATTTTCCATCAGAAAGTACTCCTAATATTCGATAGTAGGGCACATCCGAAACAAAGGTGCCTTTGGTCAGTCATGACACTTTCCATTTACTCATTCAAGTGTTTTAGTCCTTTCAAGATATCGCAGGGAGTATCCTCGTTTATATGGCAAGCATCTTTGGGCATCGAATTTCAATAAAATTACTTACCAGCTTGAAACAACTGTTAACATATTGGAATTTCACGACTGGGTGGAAATTTGGGGGGATCTTAAATAATAGAGAATATCGAAGAAACACAAAGTTTATCTAGGAGACGAAAGTTAAAATCAAAAGAGTAGTAAAATCAAACACCTTAATTGTAACTGTAAGGGTATACATTGAGAACGACTTTAAATTCAAACTAACAGAAAATTAACAAATCCCACTAATTTCCATATTGTTTGTCCTTGGTTTTAGAGTACTTTCGGTACTGTCGCATTTTGGTCGGTATTATAACCAGGTCAAAAATTGCAAGTACAACAGTTGATAATAACTTTTTAACAATTAATAATTGAAGCAAAGACAACGTTTTTAATACTTTTAGAAATGATTTTAAACTTTAACTTTATTTTCGACGAAAGAAGAGGATGCAGTCTAAGTCAAGAAATTTTCATTTTTAGCTCACTGTTGTCTTCTTTAATCAAAGTATATTATCCTTGTGTCCTTAATAAAGCCTTAATGAGACAGTCAAATACGAAAATCTCTTTACAATCACTTTTGAGTATTGAAGATTCTTAGCAGTTTTTGTAAGATAGTGCTTACAACTTGTTAAAACTTCGTCACTGTTTTGGAATCCATACTGGCCTGGAATCATTTTACAAGGTTTATTTAAAAGATTTTTGGACTAAAAATTTATATCTTTTACTGCATATTTCTGTCGCTATGCAATTTGCGGAAATTTTTTTATTTTTATTCCGAAACACTTCTATAAATTATTAAAATTCCAAATTCTCATAAACTAGCCAGAGAACCCCCCAATCCCTCAACACGGAATACTTTTAGGATACACAAGTGTTTTTCAATGTTTGTTTTCCTGCTTATTGCTAACATGATGCTAAAGTGATATTAGTCACTAGTTATTAGAACACTCACCTCTCTTGTAAAATGTATCAGTATATGTAAGTTTGAAATACGAGTTTGAAATGCTGTACTATCTGTTGGCATATTTTTTGCTCAAAATTGAGGAAGAAACCATGATAAGAGGGCAGCACCATTATGTGAGGTAATAAGACAGGGATATGTCATCAAGAAGTCTAAGACGTTCCCAAGAGCAATTTGCACAGAGAGCTTTAAGTTATGTAAGAATCGGAATCTCCTATTCCGAGAAATAAAAGTTAAATATTGCAGTTATATTAAAACAAGACTGCCGCAAGGATGTGTGTAATCCCAGAACCAAGACAAATCTTATGGGTATTCTGCGATACGTGTTTAAAGAGAAAGTAGTTGAGAATAATATTTTTAAGATACTGTCAAGAGGAAAAATGACCCTATAAGGGATACTTCTCAAGAGATATGGAATAAGGCGAATAAGTACGTCACCAGGTCCGTAACCGCAGGGGAAGGTGGAAGGGGCTAGTCCCTCCAAAATGTTATGCCGTCCCTAATATTTAGAAGACCCAAAGTTAAATGCAATATATATTTTGAGTCATGAAACATTTACACTTTTTGATCATAAAAGAGCACGTAATTGACTCTAGAACCTAAATTTATAGACGATGACAAGAGTACCTGACGACAAGATCATGCTTTCACTAATGTTTACTTCGGAATACTCAATTTAATAAGAAGCTAGTTCAAATAGGGATTTTTCGAGGGCATATTGACTTGTCAATGATTCACAAAAATGTAGCACAGTGGAGCTTGTACATGACTAATTACTTTCACCAAGGTATGTAGTTTTTGGCGGTGTTTTAGTCTGTCTGTGTGTCTGTCTATTAGCAGGATTATGTAAAAACTAATGGACAACCCTCATGCAAAAAATCAGATGTTCAGTCTTGATCCAAGTGAGATCCCATCAAATTTTGGAGATGATCTGAATGAAATGCTGGATTTTAAATCACTTTTTCTGTAATGAAACCTGCATAGTGCTAGTGAAAGGTAATCCATTTACCATATTTAGTAATGGTATCTTCTTGAAAGTGACTAGGAAATCATCGCGGGGAAAACCTCTGTCAATTGAATAATGAGACGGGCTTTGGCGGAGATTTGCGCTCTCGGAGTTAAACATAAAATGTGTAACTTTCCGCCTCTATGAAGAAGAAAACGATCCATCCAGTAATTTTCAACCTTAGTCATGGGGCAGAATTATGTTGTGACAGAATTGAGATATAGATAGTATATAAGTCATGTATGCTCAGTCGTTCAGTGCTTTACTATCGTGTTTTGTAAACATCCCAGGAATTTACGAATGCAAGCCACTTATAACTTAAAGTACTATGGCATGTTTTGAGCGGCCATTCTTGATGTGAAGACAACTCAACGATACTGTCACTATAGCTAAATAGGTAGAACGGATGCAATGGGCCTTCCCATTCCCCCATGGGCGTGCACACGGACCCCGGTTGACAAGCACTGATGCAGAGGTTTCTCGACCGGGGAAATCTCTAGTAGATGCCAAAGTCCTTGTACGTATATATTGCATTAAACGGAACTTAGCTTATATTCACGTGTATAATTACATATATTGCATAAGTGCATTTATTTCTCGTGATCTCTGACTGCCATTTAGGGTCGTCTTAACTTTATGATTACCGACATTTTGGATGGAGTTACCTTTGGACTTACGAGGTTATGCAAGAAAAATATTGCTGGTGTTTGCGCCTGTTATGGGGTGTATTAATTAAAGAAGTTGTTGTAGTCTTAGGATAATAGACTATACTGAATTTGAACATGGCAATGAGAAGTGGAAACATACTGAAGCCATGCCAAGCCTTTTTAATCAATCAAGAAAAATCTGTCGAAAAAATACGGTAAAATCACGTTTGTTACTTGATTACCATCACATTAATTTAACAATTTTCATGTTTCAATTTCGCGTTACTTTTTGACCTCTTAAGCTTTAAAGAGTGTCAAAAGAAACATGCTCTGAAGAGGTTTTTCGATACGTCTCATTTGAAATTTACAAAGGTTACTCAGAAACTATTATTCCTGCTAAATATTTCTATTTTTCAAAAAATATTACTGTTTTGCTATGTTTGATTATTAGAATTTCCTGCTGTAGGTACAGAACTGTAATCCACAAGATTAATATGTACCCCTAGAGTTAAAATGTAGCTAAAATACAAAGTAAGTTTATTAAACGTATGGAAAATATATGAGTCACATGACAAATATATGCACGAAGATAATAAAACACGACGACATAGATAAATTCAGTCGATAGATGAGTTTATTACGTTTTTGTTCTAGAAATTTACAGGTTGTTTAGAAATGCGTAGGAAATTAAATTATTAAATCCAACTATTTGTAATGCAATATGAATATAATATCACCTTTGTGGTGTTTTTGGTTTGCTAAGCTGGCATTTAGTGAGTAGAGTAGTCGTAAATCCAAAGTACACATTATATCTTTGAGTGAACATAATTTCAAGACGTTGCCGTTAGAGACAAAGTAAGAAGATATTATCCTAAATTTGTTACCTCAAGGTCATATTTCAATACTGCTAAAGTTGGGGGGAAAGACGTATTTGACAAAATTTCCTTTTCAGTTGTTATTACAACCGTTTTAGATATGAAGGAGAAGATTTCCATTTCAGCTGAGGCAATAAGATGTTATTTAAATAACTTGCTCATGTCCAGCTCAACTACGGCCAAACCCGAATACCCTGAAATTCCTACATTTCTCAACAACTTTTTTTTGTCCTAAAAACACGCTCTAACTCATTTCGTTTTTTCCAATTAGCGCATGTTTCATTTACTAGAAAGTGTCATCACACATTGAGTGTTAATATTGGCTACTACTATTACCCATTAAGTGTTTCTTTGTTTCATCGTAGTGTGCAAAGTTTTCAAACAGGACGTTAATGATTGAGTCACTAGGGCCAAACAAAGAAAACAAGCAGTGGATCAACTTCTTACAAGTTTCAACTACACTTTCAGAGAACCTTGTTCCATCGCCAAGCCCTGACTAAACATAGTTAAAAACAATCCTACCAGCGATTTGTTTATGATTTGTGATTATTCCATGGAATGCTCCACTGCAATATCTTGACGATCACGATATCACTCACTCACTCATCCTTGACTCTTTGTGTTCTGAAAGTGGAACAACAGCCGCCATCTTGTTAACTCTCCTCCAGCCCTTCCTGTCCCAAGCCCTCTCGTACAGTTGCCGTTCGCTCAACCCGGTCCAGCCCTTAATGTTGTCGATCCACTCGACCCTTGGCCTTCCTTTGGCTCTTCGTCCATCTGTCTTTCCCTGTAGGGCAATCTTGGCCAAACTTTGGCATCTCGCCACATGCCCAAACCATGAGATTTTGTTTCGTGATGCCTTCTGGTAGACGTGTTTGGTCTCTTGCATCTCTTTCTGTCCTTTGTCTTATGTACTCATTGATCTCCCATTCTCTATACGAGACTCCCAATATCCGCTGATATCACTTGTATTCAAAAGCCTGCAACTTTTTTCTCGTATGCTGCTGGTATCGTCCAGTTTGCACTAGGTAACAGTTTTTGTAGCCAGTGCCTTATACAAGTTGACCTATATTTTGACTGGAATCTCCTTGCTTTTCCAAATGGTATTTAGTTTAGCCAGCTGTGCAGTAGCCAGCCTCAAGCGATTTCTGTTTCAGTACAGCTCCTCTCGTCCTCTGTGATGGTGGAACCTAAATATTTAAATGACAGTTCTTGTTGTAATTCTTTGTTGTATATCACGATTTCATCCTGCTGGTATAAAAGGATACTGACAAGGATCTTGCTCTTCTCACGATACTTTATATAGTATATACTTGTTTTGCTATATCCATTATCTTTTGCATTCAATTTCAAACTTTCTGGGTTTTGTCTTGATCACCAATGTTTGTAGTTATTGGTCTAAGTTAGCTGTACGGTCCGCATCCTCATTTTACGTCATTCCTCAAAAACTGACGAACTTTTTGCAAGTTCCTCCGCTACATTGATATCCTATCTTGTACAACTGCATTTCTTCTGCAGCTTCTTAAGACATGGTATGAATGTGATCTCGTATTCTTTCTCTTGAACAGTCTTTTTGTGGTACAAAAAAACTCTGATAAGTGTCAGACGAAAATAACTTTTAAGTATGTTTTTAGCGCAATGTGGGAAATTTTCAAGGCGATATTCTTTCTCTCTTTTTATAAATAAAAACGGTTACATTTTCGCTCTTGCAAATCATCACTTCCTTCTTACTTAAGGGTTAATTTCTTAGAAAAGTGTACGTTTCATGGTAATAAAGTTATAGGTAGAAGTTTACAGGGTACAAATTGCCTCAAAGGCCTCAAAGGCCCAACTTTATGCAAAAACCAATAATTAAATAAAAGCGATAGAAATATACAACATTGTCAGAAACGCAGTCATCCATAGTATTTATATTTATAAGCTTTTTATGGATTTTGCAGTGTATCATAATATTTGTAGTCTTGATATTCCCAATTTGAACGCATTCGTCTAGTGTACAATCTTATTTAAAAAAAGTCTATCATCAGTGGTATTAACATGAGGCACCTGGTAATTCAGCAAACATAAAAGCAATCTCTGAAACATTCTTGGCGATTGTTTTGAAATGCAACTTTTCCTACCTATAAAAACACGACTGTGTTAGCGTATTTGCACGTATAAGTGTCCGCAGGCCGTTAAGGTCCAGAGTTTCCCAGACTGTTCACCCAACATTGTCATAACCGCATTAGAAGGTGCGAGGAACAGGTGGGTCCTATATGATCGACCAATTTAAAGTTATCAGATTTCAGTTACTTTGAAAAGACCTTCGTGGGTAGGTGTTGTATTCAGATGTTTCTCGTAATTAAGTGCAAATAACCCAATTACGGGGGCGAAAAGCCACCAATCAAGATGACCGATTACATGTCAGGAAGGCAACGGAACTGAGCATAAATAGGGCAAAGACTGCCACTTTAAGCATATCTAGCTCCATTTGACGAGTTGCATCTCAACGAAATTTTTGAAGACAACTGGAATCGTAATCCAAAGGTAAGATATAATGATACAGACTTAGTGTATTTTCATTAACCATAGTTCATTATTGTTGTACTTATTACATTTTCAGGCATCTTTCTCAGGTACATATAAACTATTACTAAATTTAGTGCCTCTTTATTAGCTAAAATTGACATGGTAAATATGTAGAAAAAAAACCTCTTGTAACGAGAAACGGAAATTGTTTTGATATTGTTGATAGTCCAGTACTGCAAGTTTTGTTGACATATGGTTCAGTTAGATAGTACAAGAATTATGTGTGACAACGTTCTCGACTAATTTGCTGTAGAACAGAGTATAGTGCTGTTGATTTGTAATTATTTGTAGTTAAGTGAAACTGCCTTCTCCAATAATCCAGCCGACAGCACTAACCAATATTCAAATTTTCAGTTGAACTGTCTCGTTGCTTGAACCGTGATTACATTTGTTAAGTAACGCTTATCATTTTCCAGATGACAATCTGAAGGTGTTGCCATCGTCGTATTTCGCAACTGAAAATTGTCGATCATAACAAGTAAATTAAGACAGATAAATTGAATTTTGTTGTTGACAATTAATTAGAATTCACAGTGAAAGTTGTAATGTAATGGAAGTTCTTAATGAAAGCGAAAAGGGCCTCGCTGCCTTCTGGCTTAGTTGCCGAGTCTTGACATTTAAGTCCTACCGTGGTTAATGAATCAGTATATAGAATATATCCTTGCATTTGTGAGCAAAGGAAAACAGAAAAGCTCCTTTCTATTAGACTTTTTAGCTTAAAGTTATTGTATGCTTTTACAGCAGTTTTTACCTATGATGAGATATTTAACGTTAGGCCAAAGACATAAAATATCTATGACGACTCATGACATTGCTCATATGTTTCTACGTAACCACTGACATGGCCATTAAGCAAGTGATTATGACAAAATTCCTTCGTCTACATTTCGACAATGTATCACAGAAATATAATATTTTTATATACTATGCATACATATACATTATTTTATTTTTGGTAGTGTCGGTTGTCTACTGTAGTCTTAGAAAATAACATTTTAATTATAAATGTATAGTAAAGTGTTTCATCATTATGTCCTTGCATTAAATCTCTGAAACAGGTGGGGCATCCCTTGCTATCTCTGCTTAGGTGGGCTTAGCCTCATTAAAAAACAAGCAAACGAATTAACGAACAGTTACTTCATGTATTTGCTGCAAGTGTAACAAGTTCCTTTCACGTTCGAGAGTCGCTATCCCGCTCTTTGTAAGGTTTAGATTCCCTATTGGAAATAAAATATACGTAGTAATTCCTCCAACAGTTTATGATTGATTCAGTTGAAATTTTCACAGATATTAACCTTTGAATATAATTATTGTGGTAAAAAGCAGGGTATTAATACGTCGATGACAACTTAAATATAACAGTTAATTTGAAAAAAGGTCTTTGCTTCAATTTCCTTGAAAATTGCAACAGCTTTGTAATCAGAAACTGATATTACTCTATATCGATGTGACTAATGACCAGCAAATTATTAACTTAGCTATCTTTGCCACGAGGAGCTAACTTGTACTAGGAGTACCAGCTTCTCTTCAGATACGTCATCCAACAAATTTGATATTTGTGGGTGATAAGAATTCTTTATTGCCTTTTAATTGTTCTTCCTAGGTTTATATTGTGTAAATAATGGTATCGCTAGAGTAAAATGTATTTTCAAATTAACGCTACAAATGGACTAGCACTTTAATGAATACAAAACTCCTTAATCTGTATTTCTGAAAGGGCAGGGCTCAAATTACTGTGATCTTTACACCAAAATCGTGTCATGTAAAATTCGTCTTTGTCCACTGTCTTGTTAAGTTGTTCGCTTGTAAGAATTCATAATGATATTGGTGAGTCGGTCTTTGTACACAGTTACGCCCTAAGCTAGGTAATGCAATCAGGTAATAGCTTAAGGGACATTGTGCTGCCCTAATCAGAAGAATTCAACCGGTTGTAGCTTTTGTTTATGTCAGTTGCATAAGCCGGTCAAATTGTCGGCGTTACTCTTTTTCCTTTGCGTTCTTGACCTCTCTTTGAATTCTTGCGATTTCTTAAATAGCCAAGCCCTCCACTT
The DNA here is from genome assembly GCA_024741275.1 of Chironex yamaguchii. Classification (NCBI taxonomy): domain Eukaryota; kingdom Metazoa; phylum Cnidaria; class Cubozoa; order Chirodropida; family Chirodropidae; genus Chironex; species Chironex yamaguchii. The sequence goes on from JANTCA010049961.1 coordinate 23,626, forward strand.
AAGCTTTATCTCTTCACATCACGATCACGCAAGTGTGACTGCCCAGAGGAGCGGAAACATACCATAAAGATAAGCAACATTATTAAGATAAGACAAGTTATAAATGACAGATTTCCGTATCTCACTTCTAATTATTTCTTGTCAATTTCCAGTTGGTGCTAATTGCACACCATTACTACTGATATAATGTGAAAATCAGTGAATTGGCATCTGGCACTGTCTTTGTGTACCTGGTCTTAAAAACTATTTCAGTTTTACTGAGTTTCTCGATCCTAATCCATTCAATGTCTTAGTCTTAGGATGTTGCTTTAAAAAGACCCGCTTAAGAGATAATTATTCAGCTATGAACATTGTTTATTTCGATAACCAACAGAAACATTGGCAGCCAGAACCTCGTCCTCAACTTAAATGACAATTTTACGTTGCCATTGTATGGGTCAATGAGTTGAGTACCGTTTAAATAAATATCAGTAGCATTCGACGTCTTGCATTGTGAAACTTTTCACTGCCACAATAGACTTAGACTCTTTAAAACAGCAGAAAGTTGCTTATTTGCTGAAGTATTTTTTGAGATCAGACATTAGTTCAGGTATACTTTGTGAGGAAATGTCCTTCTGCTTGTTCTCGCACAAAATATCGTTTACATTCTGCGCCAAGACAAAAACTGTTAAATGTTCAGAAAGTGTTGATGCATATTTCTTTTTCTTGTCATAGGTCTAGATTCAAAAATGAAGTGTGTCCTTGGAATTCTAATCTGCATACTATCCTTGACATTTTCAATGCCTTCTGGCATAATTGATGCTGATAAAACAGATATATCAAGTCATAAGAACGCGGTAGAAAAATCTCATGATACAAAAGACATGGACCATATACCTCCATCCTTGTTTTCAGAAAATAAATTGCAAGGGAAATTATTTCATGAAATAGTGTCGGGGGTCCAGAAATCATATCTACACACATTAACTGCCCTTAGACTTTTAAAAGGTCTTCAAGGAATACAACAATACAAGCATCAGGAGCTAAATCCATGGAAGAATCACAAAACGACATTAACCACAAGAAAACTGCATGGAGTCTCTTTCTCAAATGGAAATCAAGATGAAAGCAAGAGGAATTTTCAGTTTGGACTCAACGCCCATGATTTGATGGCGAAGCTACGCCATTTTCAAAGAAAAAATGGAGGAAATTCGAGACAACAAGAAGAGCTTCTGCAAATTTTACAGAATCAAGGGAAATGAATGTCATAAGAAGAAAGCAATTTATTCCTGACATGAACATTCTACTCTCATTGACATTTTACCTCTCCTCCCGTTAATTGGTTTCTCAGGTGAAAGAAATAATGTTAATGGTTTACAGCATTATCTTTGGATGACCAAAAATATGTAGTTGTCGTGTCTACACACAAGTCCAAACGTTTTCTGGATTGCAAATGCTAGGATTTAACTGTACGGAAGCTATTTCACGTTTTCAACAAATCAATAATAAGACTCATAGGTGAACTATGATAAGCTTATGCACAGTGCATAGTGCCGTGTCATTCATTTGATCCATCTTGCTAAATTATAAGTGTCCCGTACTTGTATTACTTCACGCAAATGCACGAACACATTCAGGTACAAAGATACAATTCTTCGAGAGATCATATTTGAGTATTTATGTATTTGACGAAAAGACGTTATTTATTAAAGAAAAATTTCGTTGTTAATCTAACGCAAAATTATATTCATTATTGTAATAGTTATATATGAGAGTACAATGTAAATTTTGTTGACAAACTCTGTTAGACTTAAGACGTCAAAGAAGAGGCTTAAACATTCTTGATTTCTGATTCGATTTCTTATTTTTCAACAATGGCAATGAAATGCTATCTTCTGAGCGCCTCTTTATTTTATCTATCTGTCTATCTATCTGTCTATCTTTTTTTATTGGCAATTAGCATGCCATTGAAGAGCAATTGGTTGTCTGTTTGACTTGATTAAGAGTTATAAAGTTAAAAAAAGCTATAGCGTCATAAGTAGATTTAATGTTAAAAGAAGCGGAAATTCCTTAAACCCATTCTAAATTCATCTATCACATCCGTTTGACTGTTTCTATTGAAACAAGACCTGGCTTTATCAAACATCAATTTAATCACCTCTTCAATAAATTATGACCACCAGCAAAGCTCGTAGCCGGGTCAGCCTCGGTCGATAGTGTTCAGCATAGGCGACTTGGCAGATTATGCGGTAGGTAGTTCAATCCTGAGCGTATCTTTTAACATTTCATTGAAGATAAGTTGAATATATGGTGACTAGTTAGCGTATCTTTTAACATTTCATTGAAGATAAGTTGAATATATGGTGACTAGTTAATGTCGCAAGGTCTCTAGCCAGCTATCGCCTTCTTGCGATCCCATTCTTCTACAAATTTGGTGCAAATAATACAAACTATATTGATACTTTGATCGTTGTTGACAAGGAGTTAACTTAACCACCCGAAGTATACCATGAAATGTATGTCCAAAAGACCCTTAAAAATAAACAAACAAATCATGCCAAATTGGTTTTTCTTGCATTCAATATACTGAAAAATGAGGAATCTTTATTCTCAAGTTGGAATAGTGTATTGCAAAATAACCATTAACCGGAAACCCGGTCTGACGATCTGAAAAAGTGGTGGAGCAGTCAAGGGTATTTCAAGATGAAGAAAAAGGCGGAGCATGGCGGTGATCATGATGTCCAACTGTCAGATGCATGAAGACGGGACGTGATGATGATAATAATTAACCCGAAAGGTTGTGCTGTCTTTCGTCCTTGTGTATACCTATTTCGGTTCATTGCATATACTTTCGGATTCTGTGTTTGATACAACCTATGATTTTAGTCATGCGATCGCCATTATTTGCATGGATTTTAGTCCCCTTAAGACCATTGCAACGTGGATAATGCAACACCAGGTGGAAGGCACAGTCTAATAATAAACTTAATAATCAGAATTCAAACGACGATCATTTTCATGTTAACAACACACTTGTTTCCGATCTTGACATTTCTTTTAATAACATAAAGTAAGCCTTAAAGTAAAATTAAATCACATTTTTAGAACATTTCGATAGGATATCCTATCATCTTGAGCTAAATGCAAAAAATAAAGTTCAAACGTTTCCTAACAGTACAAAACTTAACAACTGTCTTAAAGAAAAGTGACATCAATAAAGCTCTTCGTCTGATACTGATCACGTAAATTCGTCAGAATATAGTAACAGAAAACATAGCCGAGTTTTCAGTGTACGGTAAGATCGAAGATTGACCAATAAGAATGGACTATTTAGAAGATGCTTTCTTATAGAAGAATCGCATTCCTTAGTCATAGGGTAAGGTTTACAAAGTCGCAGGAGTTGCTAGTAAACTCGAACCTGTGCGAATGTGTCTTGGTACATGTTGCTTCATTCGGTCAATTAACTTTTGGGAAGTACGGCCTACGTACCTGGCTTCACACCGGCACAAAAATTCATAAAAATTCATAAACGGCAAAATCTTGCATGCACCGTAGACATGCAAACTTACGGCAGTAAAGCACCATTCATTACATTCCTTAATTTGCTTTTCGAAACGTAAGGAAACTTTGCCAATATAGGGAATGCTAAGATAAATCGAGCACTTCTTAGGACCTAATGTAGGATCTGAATTAAATGATGCAATTTTTGTGAAATGCATTGAGAAAGCACATTTTCGAGGTAGCCATTGTCTAAAAGTATGGCTTTGATATGTTCAACCTCAAAGTTCAGTTTTGAGGGGGAACAAATAGAAACTGCTCTGCGAGCTAATGTCTTAATTAAATTGATCTTGCGTAGTTTAAGGTTGAATGAATCCCATCTTAGATATTGACCAGTATATGTGGGTTTTCTGTAGATGCTTGTTATTAAGGCAGTATTGGTCCTTTCAGCCAAGACGTCAAGAAATGGCCAGCAATTGTTTTCTTCCTTTTCAAAAGTAAACTTTAGTGAAGAGTGTAATGAATTAAGGTTATGGAGGAAGTTTTCACAATCATTTTCACATGGGAAAATTTAAAAAATGTAATCAACATACCTCAAATATACCAAGGGCTTTGAAGGTAAATTAAACACTTTTTTCTCTTGAAAACTATCAAAAATATTGGCCGGTGGTGGTCCCAGAGGTAATCCCATAGCCAGGCCATCAATCTGTCTGTACATCAAATCATTGAAACTGAATTCCACACCACAAATGGCAATATTTATCAGTTCAACAAAGACTTCCCAGGGATTGGCACTGTTTGGAGTACACCTCCATCTTATCATCTTAGCGTCTCTTTGCTTGTTCTCTCTTTCGTTTGTGCCTTCTCTCTTTGTCTTCTCTCGTCCAATACTTGGTTCGTTGCTTTCTTATTGGTCAATTTTCGATCCTACCGTACGCTGAAAACTCGGCTATATTTTCTGTTACTGTATTCTGACGAATTAATGTGTTCAATGTTAGACGAAAAGCTTTATAGATGTCAGTTTTACTGAAGACGGTTTTTAAATAATTAAGTCTGGAAAGTCCATTTATAAGGTTCTATGAAACTTCAATAACTAATCATATAATTGTTTGAAAAAAATATTTCAGTGAAACAATGATCTAACACATTTTTACGAAAGAATTAAAACAAAGACAGTGAAGTAGAAGAATTCTGAAAGTTTAGTAATGGACCATTTCTCATAATTAATAAACTTTCATGTACTAACAGCTAAAACGCATTGGGAGCTTTCTCTAAGATTGAGATTTTGTCAAAGAGTCCTCCAAGGAAGCCGGATGTCTAGTAGTGTAAACATGTTTTCTAATGGCGCATGGAACCCCTTTGATCTTTCCCCCTTTTATGTTTCCTGCTCCTAACAATAAGATGCCTGGACGTTTCTCCATAATGTGGCCTTACAGCCACGACAAGTAAACATGTAAACAACAGAGGAGCACATTGGCTTGGGAACACAGTCTTTGAAGGGAAAAAGGTACGAATGCGTTTGGTTGTTTGGAAAACAATCCCAAATTCAATGTGGGAGAAGGCATTTCCTAAGAGCCTGCAAATTTTTTTCTTAACTTGGAGACTATATTGGCCCCAAAAGGGCATGCAAAAAGAGTTTTTGACCATGTAGGGCTTTGGTTTCAAATCTATTTGTCTACCCAAGAACCTCTTGACAAGCCAATCAACAACATTTTGTGGGTACCCTTTTGCCTCAGGAATCCCTTTATCCTACTAAGTTGCTTATCAGACTCCAAATAGCTGGAACAGATATAAAATGCGCGATAGTTCAGCACAGTAACTAAATTATTCTTGTAATCATCAGGGGATAACCTGCTAAAGTCAGTATAAAGCCCAGTAAACTCTTTTTCCTATATAAAGTAGTAGAGACATTCAAACTATCACGGGTAACCAACAGATCGAGAAATGGCAATGAATAATCTACCTCAGTTTCACAAGTAAACTTGATATAAGGATGCTGACTGTTCAAGTATTTTAAGTTTAATTATGATGTAAAACATTGAAAGGTTTGGCTAGTGAATGCAAAATAGTTCTGGCTGACAAGTTGCAATCTAAATAACAAAAGTCAGTTATCTAAGTTTCATCGACAGGATTTTACCCCAGAATTGGCCTGGTGACACCAATTCATAATTTTTTAATAATTTTCATTCCATCATAATTTCCACGCTCAATTCGTTTGTTTAATAACTATCTTTGCTGCAAATATATGGTATTTATAATACATAGTATTCTCAGCCAAAGTGCATATTCGAAAATTCGATTCGAACTGTGGAAAATGATAAACTTAAATGCAAATTGACATTACAATGAAGGACTGCGTATGTTAGGTTTAATGTAAATTGACCCCAAAATGTTAAGATGAAATGTAGATATAGGTATTCTAATAACACCTCTGAATACTTCATCACTTTATTAGGCAACGCTTTATCATGAAATGAGTCGTATGCTTTTTATGAGCTAAGTTTCGAGAGATACCTCTCCCATTATCAGGCTACTAGAAATGATCTAGTGCAGGTAGTTTTCTTCCTCGCTGCGGACGTCCGTGGTGACAGGGATCGAGACGTCCTGAGGATTGGCGCCATAGCTACGTTGTGTTTGTTGGGTTTCTCTTGCTAGTGCATGAAGCCGTATTTCTGGAAGACTGTAAGATATGCTGTTGATGTGATTGCTGTGTTGTAGGGAGTGCATGGTTTCTTTGATTTTCCTTGTTGTTGAGTTGGTCTCCTTGTTTATAATTTTCTTGTTATCCCAGTCAAAAGTATGGTTATAGGTCCAACAGTGGTCAGCTATTTTATACTGTTTAGTGTCAAAATTCTTCTGCTCAAAATGGCCTTTGTTTTGAAGACGCGGTAAGGTGTTAACGACATATTTCAACCTTTGTTTGATCACGTGAAAAGTGCGGAAGAATATTTTTATGTTTCAAACATGCTGGATGCAGCAATAACAAGAACGCGGGCGCACGGAACTAAAGGCCCCCACTATGTGGAGAAATAACAATAACCTTTATATGTGGCAAGTAGCACATGTAGACTGACCCCAATAATTACCCAATTGTTGATGCCATAATGAATTTTTCGATATTAAAACAATAGCAACATTGATGCTTCTGATTTTGCCACAGTTGAAAAAAGTGATAACTATGGCGATTCTTTTTTCAGCAATTTTTATCAAACTCAATCTGGCCTTGATCAGTACTGTCGACCTTATTTACAAATAATGAAAATCATATCCTTGAAAGCTAGAAATGTTTAAGCAGTAAGATAATATTTGAACAATCTTTTTCGTGGCACAAAACTTGAAAATTGCCTTGAAAAATTTTGAAGATAATATAGTTGCCGATATTTCAAAGCAAGAGATTAGAGAGGAAACTATCAAGGTTATATGGTGCTCCGTAAGTAACAAGTTTCTCTTTGTTTTAGACTCACAGGGCCTTGGTCAAGCGCAAGAATAAGAGCAAGGAAGCGCGCAGTTAATGAGCTGGACCAAAACTGACATAGAATGAACTAATCAGAGACAAAGGAAAAAAACGATAACAAAAACACATGGACACAAACAGAAGAATATATTCAACAAAAAGAAATAGGAGGAAACACAAAAATATAAACAACCAGAGAAAACAATGATATGGGTGGGTGTCGACGTCTTAGATAGGCCCATGATGATGAGAAGTTCCTGTTGTGTATACATAGGATGTTTCTCGTTGGAGATTCTGTGGTCGTGGTGTTTAGTGTTGTGTTGTATGACCAGTGGCCGTTTTGGTTAATGGAGGCGACCGCGCAATTGTTCAAGTTACCGCGCCTCAATGACAGCCCCACGAATCAATGCGGGAAAAATAACATGCATATGTTGAAATTCTTCCCTAAAGAAATCAAGAAAATGAATGGAGTTTGCATTTATTATCTACTACAATCATAACTTTAGTTAGGTCTTTACAATCGCAGTTTTCATGACTGATTGTTGTAGAATACGTTTTTGAGAACGGAGAGGACAATGCTCACATCATTGCTTATCGCCAGAACCGTCAGGCCAGATAAATCGCGTGTTGGTCGTGCTTGAGCAATCTAATCAATCTGTTTGACATTCACTTTTGCAGTCGTATTTCAAATGAGTTCTCTCTTAGTGGAGGTCTATATTTCGAACTTTCTGAGATACAATAACCCTCAAAGGACTTAAAATATCATTATTTTCGTAGTGTTTAACTTACCTGTTTTAAATTAACAGTGAATTGAATGTAAATCACACGCCCTTAGGGGAATACAGTGCCTGGAATAGCATGACGTCACTGAGTCCAGCGAATGTTATTCGACCAAGGGACCTGCACCATTAAAAACTGCCACTGCGTATGAGAGTGCATGTACGATTGGTGGTGATAGTTTAAGCAACTGAGGTGTCCACCAAGTATTGGGGAAATAATCGTTTTGTTTGACCTATGCACAGAAGATCACACTGAGTCCATTTTATAAAGTACCCAAAAATAACTTTCGTGTTCCTGCGTTTGAAAAAAATATGTTATTCAAAAACATTGAAGCAGCAGGTTTTGAAGGTACCGGTAGATTAAATAACCTTGAAAACCTTAGTTTCAAAATTTAATTACCCATTTCTGGCCTTGGACTAGATTTAAGTCGAAATTGCTTTATAATACATAAGTTTCCTCCTTCTCCAGGACAAGACTTTAAACAGAGAAAAATCATTCTGGACATCTGCTGCTGAGTTCTCACTGTTCAGGTGATACAACAACGGCAGTTTATTAAACTTTCAATCGTTTTTGGACAGACGTTTTAAAATGAAGATTGTGGGCGTGAATAGGAGGGGGATTGGTATGGTACTATCACTGCGATAATCGACACACTACTCAGGGATGCTTTCGTTTATAACATCTGCTACACAGAATAATTGAATATTAATTGTGATCAAACTAAGAATTCTAAGAGCTCATTTTAGATGATTTTGCCAACTGCATTGAGTATTGGTATAGTGTTGGACTACTCTAAAATGGAAAGAAAGACCCCTTAACGACACACTGTCTCCTTTCCTTCCTGAAATAAGTCACGAAGGAACTTTGGTAACCAATTCTACGTCATTCAGACCCATGCTCAACCCGTGGGTATGTTTATGTCGCTATCAGTATCAAAACGTAAGGCAGCATGACGCTTTTAGAAACATCTGTCTAGTGCGAGAAAACAAGTAAACACAAAAGTATACTTTACGATATAATTGCTCTATACCTCGAAAGTGTATAGGATGTGTTAATCTTGCAAGGCTCTTGCTTGGGCAAAGCAAAAGATCTTGAATATTGTTGAGATTGGCTGATTGAAAACCCGTAGTATTTCTTGAATGTTACCGAGTGGCGAGTAGGAATTCGTCACTCTGCTCCTCAGAAGCAAATACAGTACCTTGTTATGCTTCCTTTTTATGAAATCAAAATTAGACATTGTCTTGACAGAACCGTAAAGAGCTTTAGCAGGGAGACTTGCAGCTACCAGGTGCCCTTTTCACCATAAGTAAACAAAACGTGTAATAGTTGATTAAATGTTATGTAAATAAATACATCATTATTGCATTCGTTTTCAATTTTTCTAAAAGAGGCAATTTTTTAAAAACCTTTTATCTAGGGCTATCTCAGTATGTGTTATAAATCCGCAGTCTCGCTTTGGCTAGAGTGGCCTCTGTTAGGACAGCTACGACAGCATCTGATGGCGTCTAAGCGTCTTCAAAACTACAAACACATAGTTAAGCCAACTTAGTTATATTGACATTGACCAAAAATTGATTGTCTTAAGTAATAACTTCTTAAAAGTTTTTAGCTACAATTTAGCAAAACCGGTATCTTAACCTGTCATTAAGAGCAAAGAATCTTTTGTTACTCTCACTTTTTTGCGAATTTTCTTTTGTAATTGTATTTATCATTGCCTTAGACTTCTTTTCGACGTCTCCTTTGTCATGAGTCGAATTAATTAAGTGAATTAAGCTGAATTAATTGTATCATGAATATGATGTTTGAATCAATACCGTCACGCGACATGACGATATTCGTCTGAAGAACGAAAACTTGGCTGAATCGGTTGGATAACTTTACGTACATACGTCTTTGATTTCAACATCGAATCTATCAGGAGTCAGATCAAATGCATGATTATCCAATTTTCGCTTTGTTAGACTTCTGTTTACCACAAGAACTAACCAACAGTCTTTACCGTGCGCCAAGAAAACAAATATATCATTTGCAATTCGTCTTCCTAGTTGTGCTATTGTACTTCTGGGCAATGAAAAAGCGATCAGAGCGCAAGGTACCTGACTCTCCCCTCCTAAAGACATTCATAGCTCAAAAATTTACAACCCAAAAGTTAAGTCACAAATTATTAACTTGCCAGCTTCCTCAGCTAACATTCATAGCTAAACTCCTGTCGGATGTGTATTAGTCTTGTTATAGTTGTTTAAGTCAATTTCCTTTTATATAGACTTTTATTTGTTTCTTTAATTTTCATTATTAACGAAATGCATAGATTTCAAATGAAACTGTACTTGTGCACATAACCCTAAACACATTTTACTGAATTTACAACTCATTGTTGTAGTTGCAATATATTCGAATTTCGCAGTGTCAGCAAGTATTACCACAAAACGTTATTTTACTTGCAGTCCAGGGGTAACATTTTCTTGTTTTTATTCTCTGACAGCAGCATTCTTGCAATAACCAGTCGTCTGCTCATTCAATAATAAAATATCCAAATTAATTATTCTAGTAGATTCTATTGTTCCCCACAGCAATTGCGATTTTCCAATTTTGCAATGCAAAAGCATTATTATATTTTTATTAACGATTAATTTTTTTATGACAATTTATCAACTTTAATATAACAGCTGCTATAGTCGCAAGCTGTGAATTCCCCGCGCTTAGTGTAGGGCACCAACTAGAGAGTATGTAGATAATCAAAGCAGTGAAACTCCAAAACTTCCGTTACATGTAACAGCGGCCATTAATTTTTACGCCAGGTATCACCAAGAGCTTACGATCCTCTTCACAGTTCATACGACACATCCAGGTGTGTATGTGAATTACCATTTTCAAATTCCAGGATTTTGAATAAAAGATCTAATACTTGCCATTCGATCATATACGCCACCGTCTTAGAAGTATTGATAACAACTTGAACTACAGTTAAATTACCCTATTACTCATGGAAAAGGCATCCAAAGTATTTTTGTCTCTTCCACCAGCATTGAATCGTTTTCTTCAAATATTGGTCTTTTGAACTCGCTGATAGGTTTCCTTGATATCTCATGATCAATATATTATAGATCGAAAATGTAAGGATGAACTACCTTCCTCTTAGGTCACTAAGTCTTGTCCTTTCCCTTGAATATCAAACTAGGCTTTTAAGGTAATATGTTACTAATGCATTAATTATGATTTGGTTTAGTTACCTGCCAATTTCTAATGACCAAGCACCTGCTGTATATATCAAAATACGCTATTAATCAAACCAAGTGCATGTATCGAGAAACACAATTGTGAGAACATTGACAAAAAGATAAACTGTATGATTTAGCGTACATAAAGAACTATATCCCCTCGTATATTTATTTAATCCCATAGTGATTTTCAGACACCACTGAACTGCACATTCTACCTAATACATATTTCATAATTTTCCCTTTAAAAATCTTCTTATATCTAAGATGAGTCTAGTGACCAGCACCATACATAATGTAATTCTCCAAATGTTCGAACCCTAGGTATCCATCTCCAAAGAAATGTCCACATCAGGACAACATATCCCTAGCAAATGAGACAATAAATAAGTTATGATGGATGGGACTGAATAAATATTAAATAGCTTTAAATAATACCTGCTCGCCAAGTGATGCACTGGTGTTATTTACTCATCAAAACAGATTAAAGTGATAGTAAGAGACTAATACAAACTAATACCTGTCCATGATTTCTTTTTGTTGTTCCTGTACGAGATGTGAAAATACTTTCATAATTGCTTAGGAATTTGATGTCGCACAAGCACAAATAAAGCAGCTCAGATTTTCCTCAAGTGCTTTGTTTATACCTTAAAAATCAGTACCATATGAAACTCGTTTATAAACAAAAACATTTAATAGGAACTTTCACCTTGATATCCAGCTTTACCATTATTATTATAGTTACTATTTTTTTGGAATCAGGATTTGAAACAGTAAAAGTACACCTCATGCTGTCACATTTTACTGCAAGGGTTAGTACATGATCTTAGCAGAATTCGTTTTCAATTTCATATCAGTTATTTTGTAACTTATTTGTAACTCTGCCAAAACCTAAGAGAATAAAAGGCAACATACTTTGCTGTGTTTTACTTTTTATTGTGTGTTAATCAAAAAATGATAGCTCACTAAAAAAGGAAAAATTTTGTATACCGATAAGGAATGCTGAGTTAAATACTTAGACAGCAGATATAGCCATTGTACAAAATGCAAACAGTTTTACGTTTCATTTACTGTCGAAGAAGCTTCTCGTACTTGTAAGATCATTCAAATTTAAAAATCCTACTTTTGTTATTATTCAAGCTTTTGCTAACTTTGACATGCAGTTTTTGTCCTTGTTGAAAAGTACATCGAATAAAACAAAAATTTTGATGTAATTGTGATTACCTGTTATAATTTTTGCATTTAATGAGCTTGGCTGAGACGCACCAGAAACACCTGCACTGTTACATGGTTAAACATATAGAAAGAGAATGAATTTTTAGTCATAAGTAACAAATGAACCTCTCCGGTTAACTGTTTAAATAAAAGCAGTAAGCAGCGTCAGAACTTTTTTTGGTTATACTTTAAAATTTTTCTTTATATGTCTCCTTGATGAGTAGATTCATTTCTATCATTTCTAAATAATGTTGATGCATTTTCCAGTGATCTATTGTTATTGCTGATTAGCAACTCACAGTTTAGGTCAATTTTCACAATTTTCAAAATTTAACAAGTATTAACTCACCGTTTTAGTAGTCGTAAAAGTACGAATAAAAGCTACTTGCTGGCTGGCTCTGCAGGACAAGAATTCGCTCGTATTCTACCTAGTCGATTAAGCAGCCATCCCCCATGTCTTCCTTTTCCTTTCTCTTCTGACTCCTCGTTTAAAGACAATGATCTTGGTGGGCAGTGCCCTATTGGTGAAGAGAACTGAAAATTTTGACCAAAGAGTAGCTTTTTCCGGTTACCTCCGGCTAAAGCCCTGCAAGATAACTGGAGAATGTATTCAGCTATTGGTATAAGAAGAAAAGACAACCAATCATTTCTGGTCTCCTCTGAATGACATCCAATAAGGAGTGGAGTTTTCTTTCCTGGGCAGACATAATCACATCGCAGGTAGTACACACGACGACAATCTTGTGCCTTCTCTTCCTCCATCTCCCCCAAAGTGACAGCTACCCTGCTCAAAGTAAAAACCTCTTTAGGCGCTCCGACAAAAACATCCTCGGCTTTGCTGTAAATGGACAATGCAGTTGTATTTAGCACAATGTAATGTGGTATCCATGTTTTCGACAAGCGATTATATTTCAAAAGATTGGCCTCTGCAATTGTAACCATCTTTGCTGCTTGTCTTCAAGACCAGATTGATACGTTTTGATATGAAGCTTTATAATTACTAGCCTCTATGATTGAAATGACCTCTCTGTATTTATTTGTTCAATCGATTTTTCCTACCTGAACTGTGTCCTGTTACCTCTAAATGTGCTTTCAGTAGTCCTTATATGTTTAATTTGTTGTTTAATCATATCCGTTCTCTGTAGCCATTGGTCGTCATTTATACTCTTGTTCGCTTAGCAGGTGAACCAGTCTTATTAGACAAATCGTTGTGTGCGGTGGCTTAAAGCAAATGTCAAAAAGCTTTTTATACCAATTTCAAAATAATGAGGACAACTTTGTTCTTTTCTAAGAAAAGTACCGTAGAATGTCTTCCAAGCAAAATGGTTCGTTCTGCTCTAAATAATTTTTGCCCCGAAGAAATAACCCTCAGATTTATGTTTGAAGAAAATCCAGTTGCTACTCAGTGAATAAAAACGAAGAGTATGTTTCTATTTGAGAGTTATCACGGAAAGCACAAAAGAAAATCGATTCACTGTGCGATGGACAGGTGCAATTGACACTCACCTTCTGTTTTTCTCTTCTGTTAGCGTTACCCAAAATATAAAACAGCATAATCTGAACCATTTTTACTCTAGCCTAGCAATGCCAGCGTTGCTTGCGAAGTATTTGTCAACATAGAAATTCAATCCCCAGTATCGGTGTTTATGTTTGGTGTTACCGAAAGACACTCAGTTATTGTATTTAATGTTAAAAAGTCGTCCATTTAAGTTTTTGTTTTGTTTTTTAAAAGGAAGTAGTCATGGAGATCAGAGAAATTGTACTGATTTCCAATTTATACCTTACTGGAAAGAAATGGCGACCAAAAGGCCAAATTGTAGACGGAACTATCTCTTTGACATAAAGAGGTAGAAATGCCTTACTTCTCGGTTAAGCACTCTCTTTCCTTTTTCCTGCTACGTTTCCCCTAAGAGGCAAGAACTATTGAAGTGATTAATCGTAAAACCTAACTTTATTTTCTAAGTTCACAAAGTAAAGAGAACACTCAGCAACATATAAAAATGTACCTGTTAATGTTACTTTTAGAAAATCCTCTTCAACACCGCTGGGCACATGTCTCCATATTCAAGTGTTACAGACATTGAGGCAGGAATTCTTTCTATAAGTCTAAGACTTAATCCACATGAAGAAAACTGACGATATTTTTCAATTATGTAAGAATTAATTAGCCCGTTAGTGTACATTTTGCTGACAAGAATCAATAATCAAGTTTTGCAAGTATTGTTTACCGAATTACCATGGATTTTTAAATATTAATATTAAACGGTGTCGTCTTTTTGGGGGTATTTTAGCCAAATTTTGTGGTGTCCAACATTGGAAATCAACTTTCTGTGCAAGAAAATTACATTTTGGTTGGGCATTTCAGCTCTCTTAAGGTCCTTGTGCATCGTGCTTAGAATTTCATAACACGAGATATTGATTGAGAAGAGAATAGATGCCAACTGTCATACAGTTTGGTGTATTCATAATCAGAGAAATATCTCATTGTGGTGACTACAGCTTAAATCTTTAGGTTTTAGCTAACACAAGAACAAAAACAACCCTTGTATACAATGTACGAGATCAACCTACTTGAATTAAGCATCCACTTAAAGCAATTGTAAACCAACCAAACAAATAGTCGTTTAAGGTCTAACAGATAATAGATAGCAGATGGATCGACAGACAGAGGGCAATGATAGATCGAATAATCGACAAATGGTAGATAGATAAATAGATAGTTAGATAGATAGATCTTTCCTAAACAGTAACACCAATGACAAATATTTTAAAATGTCAATCTTGTAGATCAAAATATCACTGTAATGCTTTTTGAAAGTATTCGGTGAAGTTAATATAAAGTGGTACACCTTTCTATGTATTACTATCGTTTATAAATACTGACCAATCAGTTTTTTCAATTTCTGCTTTTTGTATCTGCACTTTGCTAGAGAAGGTCTTGATAATTGTTCCCTGATCTGATTTTGATAACATAGCAAGTCTGTGCACGTCATGAAACAAGACAAATTAAAGATTTTCAGACCAATGTAGTTGTTGTGAGCTGAATTCTTTATTTGTTCATGAGCAGTAAACTATGCTTTTCGGAGATAGGTACTAAATGTTCACAACCTCAAAGATCACAAATCAATGTATTTGCTCCTCTGCAAAGGAGACTTCTGAGCAATACAACAACAATAATATGATGATTAAGTAAAGTTCATTTCGTCCAACCGGCCTAAGAACATACAATCAACCTGTTCTCTTTAAGAAGCCAGTTTGACAAACGTCTCCAAAACCGTACTCTAGTAATCATTAATAATTGATATCAATGATCTTTGGGGGATTAAAAGCATCGAGTGGCCTTCTATAATAAACATCCACTGACAAATAAATGTATATATTTCTATTTCTTCTGCTTCTGATTGCTATTGCTTTGCATAATGTGTAAGTCTCTTCTTCATGTAATTTCTAGTTGCAAAATAAACCTTAGACAGAGTCGCTTTACATGGCGCCACGACCTTATTCTATCATTCACTACTTCTACTTTAAAATATGCCAAAGACACTGCTGTCTATGCTGATATTGCTGGCTATCGCAATCCATCAGTCATAACTGAGTCAAATCTGCATATTTATTTTCTACATTACAAACAAAAGTGCGACAACTAGATAAAAAAGCTTAAAATTAGTATGGAAAAGTCAAACTCACCAACGTAAATAATAAACATATCCAGATCTATTGAAATGCTAAGTAAAGTAATTGTAATGTTTATCGTTATCTTAGGGTTTTTTTATTTTGCAAGTAAAAGATTTAAGTAGCTAATTTCAAGTTACCTGTAATATGAAACTTGCAGTTGCATTGTAATGTCATATGGAAATAAATTGAGGTTACACTTCATTGGCGGGATTTTAGCCAAACATTTCTGACAGAGTTAGTAAGCATTAGTTATTCCCTAATTACCATTAATCAGTTTCGTATTGCAGTGATTTTAATGGTTTAAACTAATGCAAAACTTTCAAAATAAAAACATTTTCAATACAATTCTTTTTGTTGTATCATTTCATTTCTTTACTTAAACTTAAAATCAGCATAAGCACAGCAATTCCTACTACAGTTCCACCTTAAACAACATTATTCCTTGAATGTAGACAATGTTTGATTAGTTTGCAAACTTGCACCATAAAAGATGCCCAATCACTTGTAAATGCAAGTCTAATTTCCTTTTAAAAGTTTACATTTCCCCTCAACATTAGTCTTTCTTCTGCTCACCAAACTTATGTCGTGGGAAAAACGAAACCTTTCCTCAAAATGAAACTACTAAACATTAAAATCGCAAAGTAATCAGAAAGTTCAGAGACTCGTTGTCTACTGTTGAGTGAGCAATAAATCATTAACAAACAAGTCTGAAGAAGATAGTACTGACCAAAATCTAAAGCAGAGTAATAAGGTTAAAGCCATGTGTAATGTTATAAACCGAATTTCGAAAGATAAAATTCTTTTGCCATAAGATAAAAAAATTTAGTTTAATAAAAATTATATAAAGATAAACATTTATTGCTTTTGTATTGTTTAGAACCCTCTTTTGAAAAAGCGCCACCACATTGATTTGTGATGTTTGAAGTTGTAAACATCCTGGAATATGATATAGTATAAAGTCTTGCAAAGAGTAAAATAAATGCTTGACCCTTTTTCTGCCATGTATGCTCTAACTACTCTTTCAAAAAGAGCTAATTTTGGCAAATACTGTCATGCATGACTGGCTAAGGTCTTAATTTCACAATATAGAACAATAGAGTTATCATGTCAATCTGTTGATGATGGAGTAGTGGTCTTGTAACTTCTCGCGGGAAAGTACTACTGTAGCACAACTAGCTTGTTTAAGGTATCTGTTATATCTTCTCCACTTACTTTATAGAAAACATCCTTTGTAGTGTGCCAGTCTGCTAAATTCTAAAGTCTTTTACCTCCAGAGTCATATTGTAAAGGCCGTTAACTGCTGGGCCGTGTAATTGCTCGTCAGATTTCGAGAAACTACTGTCTTCTGTAGGGAAAACCCAATTGAAAAGCTGGTCTTGCTATGTCTCATTTTTATTAAGATGCCGATAAGATCATTGGATTGCTCTCTTTCGTCTCAAATGTTAATAAATGCATTAATCAATTATTGCTGGAGAGAAGCATTCCATTTGAAAAAGCAAACTTTTAAATTTACGTTGTATAATTAACATTTCATTGCAGACGGATTTCAACCTGGAGAAAATTGTCATTACAACTTCACCTGCTTCTGTTTTCACCTTGTAACTGATGGTCAAAATTTTCAATACGACGTGAAAGCAGTTGAAGAAAACATGGTAAGTTTAAAAGGTATATTCGCATTGCCTCATACCTACATACGTCTAATGTAATTTTGAAATGTGTTATCCAAACGTAAGACTATTAAAATTTGTGTTGAATTGAAAACTGCCAAAAGTATGTTGCGGGAATGTCGCTGATCATCAGTTGTTTTCAGCAAGTCAATTTTTTTTCTTCGCTATGATTTATGTGCTGAATACTTCTTGGACTCCTGAATTACACTTGTAGTCCAATTTGTTATTTTAGCTTTTATACAATAAACAAAGCTATGATTTTAATACCTCTTATGAAAACTAATATCTACCTTGAATAATTTCATAGAGCCTTTACGTAACATTTTCAAAGGTCTCATAATCCAAACAAAATTTCTTTCCCATTTTACAACTTTAAATCTCATTTATCACTAAGAGTCGACGACAAAACTCTGACCATATATTGTTTTATTTCTATTGTAGATGTTTTTCGCCAGATTCCCTAGAATAATGGCAGTGTTTTTTAGGTGAGTTTCTCGTGGCCAAATATTAAGATTAATGAAAAACTCTCTTTTCAAACTCTAACGGATTTGAAAATACATTTAATGAAAATTAAATGGAAAATATATATCAAAATGTTCAGTGATTACTTAGGCTCATTACTTTAAATTTGCAATATTTCAGGTACTAAATAAATCATATATTGCAATCTATGATGTGGCTGTTAAAGGGGTTGGCATTTACTAAAGCCCACTTTAAGTAAAATGCCACAAATGCCAAAAATTGAGTTTAGAACGTTTTAAGTAAGAGTTCTTTTGTTTGTTTTGATGCCATAAATGCATGAAACGCTAATATGTACAACCTAATATGTATTTGCAACGGAGAGAGAATTTGTACACTGGATTAGTGTTGCATGATGCTTGCTATTTATATAAGAAAAAATAAAATTCTGTCAATTCTGTTTTAATATGGAAAATTAATCTCCAAGCTCTAGTAATCAATCAGTTAACAAGTTTTTATGTTTATTGGATTATAGTTATGGATTTGTCGAGTAAGAAACTGTGACAAGCTATATAGTGTGGCTTGTTTCCTTTCTGCCTTCATTTTGAACAGCATGTTTAGCCAAAGCAGTGCTGCTACAATTTCTTGCTGTCACTGTTGTAAGGTTTACTTCTATTGTCTTATAACTCATTCGCTTGTTCAAATCTTCCAAGCTATTAGGATTCCTTTATTAGCTGAGTGTTTTAAACAAATTAAAGCAAAATTCTTTATAGAAAAGGTGAAATCACACTTGGATAATGCAATAAGAGTTATATAGATACTCACACTTGAAACCGTGGGCAAAAGGACAAACGTTTGAAAAATTTTGTGACAAAATATGTGAAACTTCTCAAAAATATGCAACTGATTTTAACTCAACACGACAGCAAATTTTTGCTGCAAAGTTTGTGTTATTGTAACTATCCGAAAAACCAGGTCAGTTATAAAGCTTTAATGTCACCGCTTTTGGGTGAGGAAAATGAATCATCCCTTAATATTAAAATGCAATGCCTTTTTTATACACAACAAAAAAAAGCTAAACACGTTATCAATACTTCAAATAAGAAATAAAAGCGAGCTTGAGGATAAAGAAAAATAGCAGTTAGTAGTTGAACGACCTCGGAAGGAATACTCTTCTATCGTCTCACTTTTAAGTCAACAAGGTTTTGTTAAATTACAAAACGTTCTACGATTTTGTATCTTTACAAATCTGAAATGCGTAGCAATAAAATAATAATTTTAGTCGTTCTTGATGCTTTATAGCGGTAAAGATTTTGTTTCGACTTTGCTCCGAATTCAGGATAGAAATATGAAGGAAGATCCTTTGCTCGTTCATTTTCATTTTTTAATTGTCACCTGCCTATAAGCAAATGTTTATTAAATTTTTTACTATGACAAAGTTCAGTTCATTTCTATAACGCTTCATGTCTAATTACTGTAGTGTGTCAAATGTATTAATGGAGAAGCCAATGGCTTAAGTATAGTCTCTATGCTGGCACCTGTAGGTATAGAACTATAAAAATAAAGGTAAGCCGAGCAGACATACAAAGCATCAATGCCCCAGAGCCATGGACAGGACAGTTGTAAGTTAAAATATTTTGCCTTTAATATTTTGCAGTTGTAATATAAGAACAATAATATCTACAGAGCAAAATTTTATGGTTGCCAATTTGGGTACCGATAAAAGTCGGGGTAAAATATAGAGTCTTTTCTTTGGTTGCAAATTAAGCGGATAATGCATAGCTCCACAGGCTTGTGCCGACTATAGTAATATACAAAGTCGATTAGATAATATAAGGTTGTAAACAATAGCATTATAATAGTATTTACCAGAGAGTAGTTTGTTACAAGTAAAGAAGAATGTATACGAAGCAGATTGAAATTTAGCAAACAGTGACATTGCAATTTCCTGATATCTTTGATAAAGCTTTGCCGTGATTATAATACAACTCTTTCAATTTCCCAAAAATAAGTTAATTTGAGTTATCTAATAATGCGTTTGTTATCTTGTCGTCTAATTTATTAGTCCGTTTTTGCCTGACTGACACATTTAGTTTTTCGGAATGCTATATTATGAGACCAATGCGTCAACGACATTAACAGAAGCAAGCCTTTAAATTGAACTTGTTGGCAAAAAAATATACCTGTCAATTTTTTGAGTTACTGAGATCTTTTCTACAGACACTTAAACAATATACGGACAATTTACGCTAAGTGTCTCAAGTCAAGGCTTATTTGATACTAATTATGCCTCTTGTGATGGTGAAATTCTTATCTACAAAACTCTTGTTTCTGGCTGAAATGATTCCAAAATAATTAGAGGAAAAGACACTCTGCTCTTACAATAACCATTCAAATTGTCATCCTTGAATAATTCAGTACATAGTTAAATCTTCAAATAAATGTTAACCTTAAGCAGGTTTTCCAAGCTCGAGCATCATCCAGCCATCATCCAAAAGTACAGTGCCTCACAATTAATTGAAATTGACAAAGAAAAGCCTTAATACGGTTTAATTTAAACACTTTAATAAAGCGTATTGGTAAATATTTCCTATGTATTAGGTTAGAACATTTTCAGACGATAAATCCGTCAGCAGATAAATCCATTTGTCTTAGTGGACAATACATGCCCATTTTGATTATAGATTACATCGTTTTGTTTGAAGCAACCATAACCGTGTTGGAGACCTGCAAAGTCTTGTTTTGTCATACGTTTACCGCCAAATGCTCTTGTACTTTTCAGAATTCCCCATGCCCATAAAACGGCTTTCATATTGCTTTGCAGAAAAGTATATCAGTCAAGTTAATTGTATATCGTGCCTAAACAAAGATTTGTCTGGAACAGTCAGTTGCAGTTCAATTAAATGATTTGCTTTCCATATTACAGTCCTCGTCTTTGCGTGCGGAAGGCTCTGCTTCGCTTAGATGCGACAGAGCAGGCAGTAACTTCCGAGCTTAAGCAGCTCCCGTGCGAGACCTGCAGCCTTATAGGGTTCAGCACACCTCGGCAAAGAACGGTGTGCTGTCGAGCGCAGTGATGACGAGCAGAGAAGGAAGCTGCTGAAGGGTGGAAGGGTCAGTGACGTTGACCTTGTTGAGCAGTTCTCTGAAGTGCTCCGACCAGCGGGAGCAAAGATTAAAGTGGAGGGAGGGCACACTACCTCTATCCACTATCTTGGCCACCCGCAGAGTGATCCAGTGGCATGGAGGTGGTCCAAGACGACCGGCTCTGGGGTGGCTGCAGGGCACTGCTGGAGCCCCAGTTTGTCGATGACCGCCTAACGCTGAGCCCAACACGGGCTGAGGTTTTTCTGTCGGGATGGCCTTCCATTAGGCAGGTGCCTTGCTGGGCTAACGATTCCGCCAGCCGGGTTTGGAATCAGAGTTTCCCTTCCCTTCAGGGTTTCGTCGATGGACAGCAGCTTGTTCAACCTTTGGCGCCTACAGGCCAAACAAAGACCTCTCGCGACACCATCTTCGAGCTCCAGTATGCCGATGATGCGGCCCTCCTGAGCCACAGCAACGGTGGTTTACAGAGGAACCTATCCATCACCATGGAGTCCTACGCTCGTGCTGGTATTGTGATAAACACCAGGAAGACCGAGATGCTATCGCAGCATACTGGACCAGACCCCGCGGGTGACACAGGCTTCAAGATCGCAGGTTCAGACCTCAACATCGTTGACTGCTTTCCGTACTTCGGTTCATTTCTCAACTCTGGCTGTGACATCACAGACGAGGTGGAGCATCATATCCGCCTCGGCTCAGCTGCTTTCAGGCGGCTGTCGGACCGAGTGTTCCGGAACCGCAACTGACAGTCCGTACCAAAGTCAGCATCTACAAAGCCGTCTGCCTCACCACCTTGCTGTATGGCTGTGAGGCCTGGGTACTCTACCGACGACATGTGAAATAACTGGAGGCGTTCCACATCCGCTGCCTCCAGAAAATTCTCGCCTCAAATGGTGGCACATGGTACCGGACACAGACATCCGCCGCCGCACTGGACTGCCGACCATGGAATCAGCCCTACACCGGCGACAGCGTAGATGGATTGGCCACGTCATCCGGATGCCAGCCAATCGCCTAGCCCGGAGAGTGCTTTACGGCGAGCTCGCTGTGGGTAAACGCAGCATCAGTGGGCAGAAGAAGCGGTTCAAAGACCACCTAAAAGACACTCTCAAGAAGTGCGATATACCACCTGTCCAGCTCGAGACACTCGCCGCAGTAAGTAAGTAAGTAAGTAAGTAAGTAAGTAAGTAAACGATTTTCTTTCCATATTACAGTCCTCGTCTTTGCGTGCGGGAGGCTGTGGGCTCGAATCCTCGACCAGGTCATGCCAAAGACTTAAAAAATGGTACATAATGCTTCCTAGCTTAACACTCAGAACTAACGGGATAGATTATGGAATTTAACACAAGGTGCTACTAGTGTATCAACCACCCGCTGCTGGGCAAAGGCCTCCCCTGCATGCCGCCACTATTTTGTGTTTTGCGTCCTCCATTTGGGGTCCTGCTTTTTTATCTGGTCTTCCCATCGTGTGTGTCGTCTTCCCTGTTTTCTCGTGCCTTCTCTTGGGTATCAGTTTGGAATTTTCTGTGTCCACATACCATCAGTTAGTCTCATCACATGAACCGTCAATTGGCATTTGTATTTCGTACTTTCTGCTACCACATCCTTTACTACAGTTCTTTCTCATATGTTTTCTTCATTGCTGGGAAGATACATTGGTTAAATGCTTTAAGTTTACAGCAGTGTGGTGTTGATTTGTCTTCCAATATGTTGGCTAAATTATTAAAAGCAACCCTTCCTGCTCTTTTCCTTCTTTGTATTTCTTCCTCAATATTGTGACTTTTTTCTTTCCGGTGTCAAAAATAAACGTATTCCTTTACTTGCTCTATTATGCTGTTGTCCACTTTGACTTCATGGGTAGGACAAAAGGTGTTGAATATAACCATTTTACCTTAAGCATCTTTTCATTGATATGGTATTGACAGTTCCCCTAGGCATTTGTTGAAGAGTTTTGTCAAGATCTCAACTGATGGTTCTTTTCCAACCTTCAGCAATTCAGCCATAACTCCATCTGATCCTGGACACTTGGATTCCTGACTGGAGGATAGGAGGGATTGCTTCCTTGTTGTTCGGCGTTCGTGGAATGTTCGGATTGGCTCTCGCTACACTTGAGTACAACTGCTGATTAAATTCTTCTGTTTGTCTGATTATTCTTGTTCTGTCCGTGATGATCTGTTTCTTTCAGAGTAAAGATTTGTTGTTTTCCCTTGTTCAGATGTTGTTTAGCTTACTTAATGCTTCTGTTGTTTTTTTATGGCTTTTCTAACTTCTTCAGTGTCGTATTTTCTTATATCTTCCTTTTTGTTCCTAATTGTTTTGTTTTTCATAGGAGATCTTCTCATAAGCTGTTCTCGACATTTTCAAGTTTTTCCTTTGTTTCATGAGTTTAATGATGTCTTGGGTAAAACTGCTTTCTTTCAATTTATTGTTGACACGCTTTGTTGCTGTTACAGCTTCATTAAGGGCTTTTGTTACTAGTTCATTCATGTCATCTAGATTTCCCTTGTACATTGAAACTTGGTCTTCATCACTGCTGTATATGTATTTTTGTTTCTTTTTAAGTAATCCACATCAAGTTTTTTCGTTGTTTTCTTCACTTTTTGTTTGCATTCTGTCTTAAGATTCAACCGTACTTTAGCTCGAATCAATCGATAGTCAGTACCTGTGTTGCACTGTTTCAGCACGGAGACATCATGTATAGGCTGATTGTTGGTGCTCAGTAATACACTCCATCAATGCTGGGGTTTATCAGGGGTCTGTTGTCTCGCCCATTCTATCCTGCTAATTTACGTATAATACTCATTTTGACCCTTCACTTTTGCTACACTCACAAGCCGAGAACACTCCATTGCTAAAATGTAATGTCAACAATATAAAATGAGATTACAAGGAAGAAATTCCGCAACAATTTTTTGAAGTCATTTGACGAGTAAGAGAATTATTACACCGCTCAAGTATATTTGTAATTCTTGACGTAACGGAGACATCGGGGCCTTTAGGAATTTAGTAAGATGGGGGCCCTTTAGTGCAGATCGTGAAGCAAAGTGAGATCTACAGCCTTAGGAGCTTGTAAATTGTAAGGTAAAATCCCTCAACGACTCCCTTATCAATCAAGTGTTGCTGATATCTCCATTCCCGACCACTTAGATTATGGGCGCTGCTCTAATGGAAGTCATTCTATATTCCCTGAGAAAAAACAAAAGAATTTTTTTAATTATATGATAAATTTTCTTTATGGCAAAGCTCCTCTTTCATAATGAGATTCAGTGGTATTTGCTTCGTCTAACAAATTTTTTGGTAACCAATGTCTTTCAATTACATTTTGCAGTTTTATGGCGTTATTTGCGCAGACCATCTCTTTAGAAATGTTGGGGTCTGGACCACTAATCCTTCCCATGAATACGTCACTGCCAGCATTCGCATGATGCCATAATTAACAACCACAAGCTCTTTAGCACGCGGTCTTGACAATTATGTTTTATCTTTATGTATCAAATCCCCGTATTTATGTCTTTATTTTGGTTTGTTAAAGTCGCTGAAACATTTCTCCACATTTTGTCCAAGAAAACCATTTTCAACATTGAAAGTTTTGAGTATCGGACATACCAGAAAATTTCTGTCATAAAGTGTCCATAATGCATGTAAATTGCGGTCATTTGACAGCAAAGGATCGCAAATCAACAACAAGCCATTATTTCAGGAATTTTTGTTATTCTAAATACAATTTCCCGGTCTGAGGCTATTGGAGTAATTTGGTTCTCAAGCGAAGTCTCCTTTCATAGAAAGGCGTAATTCAGTTAGTAATTAATTCTTAATGTAGTTTCCGTCAATTACTTTGCCGCCAATCTTGAGACAACCTACAGATGTTTTCACAATAATTAAATGTACATATTTATACTTTTTGTGTAAAGCAGGTCAAGCCGCGCAGGCTGTTAAATTTCTTAAATGAAAAGACTTGGATTTGATTATGGGTCATTTCAATCTCGCTTTGCTCTTTTGAAAGCAATTCCGATGTAGATTCTGAATATGCCGGAAAAGTGAGAAGTTTTGCCGGTAATCTATAAGACTCAAAAATCGTCACTCTCAAATTTTGCTGTCCGTTTGTATGTTTTTTTTCTTTTTTATGTATTATGTGTACAACTATGGATCAGAGGGAACTATAAAAAAGCAACTTCGTACTTTTGGTGTAATTTGGTTAGAATTTACAGTTTGTGGCAAAAATACCCAATACAAACTGGGAATTGAAGTAATAGCGTAGAAAGTGTAGTCCTAACAACTTGAATTGTGTATGATATCCTGCATAAAATCTCTGCGAAGTGACTATTAGGGCACGTTACCCAGCCCAGTCGACGCAATGTGATGTAAAATTATGGAACGTTTAACATTGTAAAATGCTTTTGATCTAAGCTATTTAAATTGGTTGTACATTTGCTTGACCTGGACACCAGGTACTACAAGAGGCAAGTAAGTTCATGGATAACTTATATCAACTCTTTAAAGCTATCAAAACATCCTATAATTATAAATGTGTGGTTATCAGGCCCATGCTTAAACATGTTATTTGCGATAAAATTCTATTACGTTATTGATAATTCTGGCTGCCTGTTTAGTCCTTGCAAGGATGTTACTTTGAGTCAATATTACGTTTTTTTTCTTTTCTTAAGTATTTTTGAGCTATCGAAAAACTGGCATATTGTGAAAAATACCCGGTATAAGTTTATTATAAATGGCCAACAATACAGAGGCAAGATACAAGCTAGTTAATGATAGGTGAGATAGTCGTTATGCGAGAACTCACATTGAGATCTTAGCGATAGCAGTAACCCAGTAAAGAAACATTACACAAACATCTGCTTCTTGATATATACAAGTATAAGCAAGTAGATGAATTTGCTATAACGGTTGCCTTGGATTCATCATTTGTGTGGCGCTTGCATCTCAAATATCTAATATTTAATAACAGGTACCAATATCATAAAAGAACAATCTTTCAACTAGTTAAGTACTAATAACCATGAAAAGTTGTACTTAAACCTAAAGATTATTGTCGTTACATCCATACGACAAACTCCGTGAGAACACTAGATATGGATTCACAATATTTCTATACGTATTCTGTCTAATTCAAAACTTTACATCAGGAGCAGAGATTGAGAGCCCGCTTACACGAGAACGGATCAAAACGAATTCGTACCAAAACGCGCATAGATAGGCTTTCCGTTTACACTAAAACTGGTAGATCCATACCGATACGGATTTGCTATCTGTATTAGTTTTGGATCGCTTTCCAGAGCGTACTAGTTTGGTTCCGTTCCTAGTGAGGTCCAGTGTAAACGGCTGGAACAGATCTACACGGGTACTGATCGGTTGCTGGACAATAATTTTTTTTGCCTCGCAGCTAATTTAAAAATTGATAACCCGGCGTTACCAAGGCGACAAAGGAGTCAATTTGAGTGGAACTGTTCTGGTACAGTTCTCAGTGTAAACGCTATCGAAAATCGTTACGGATCCGAAATGGATCGATACTCTTTTGGATCCGTTCCAGTGTAAACGGAGCTTGAGAGGAAGACACCGATCTTTAGCTGAGAGATAGGAGTTAAAACTAAGTACCCTGAAAGGACAAAAAAACTATCATGATTTTTCGATACAGCAAGTTTCTTA
Source organism: Chironex yamaguchii (assembly GCA_024741275.1). Lineage (NCBI taxonomy): Eukaryota > Metazoa > Cnidaria > Cubozoa > Chirodropida > Chirodropidae > Chironex > Chironex yamaguchii. The sequence continues at coordinate 50,340 of JANTCA010049961.1, forward strand.
CCGTTGAGATTTGCCCTTCGTTGAGTTACTTTGAAACAAGTTCTAATAACTTACCTACAAACACTAGTGAGAAGTAATATGCGGGTTTTCAAATTTTCAGTACAGAAAATTATCGAACAAGTATGCAAGTATTTGGCAGGAGATTGCGTAGGTAGTGTTGTTGTCCTTGAGTGTCCAAATGTGCTTACTGAGTTTTGTTAAGTTCTTGTATCTGTCAAGTCTAAATGATACGGTATGGTTGCAGTATCTTGTTTTCAATTCGTTTTCGGTGAGTTCAATATTCTTTTCCATAGTGCTTTTATCTTCACGTGCGACTGTAGCTTCGTATATTATGAAAGACTGGAAGCAGTTGCTGCTCAGTGGGCATGCGTCTTTTTTGTTGCCAGTTGTACATTTTTGGTGTGCTGGTGCTGATTGTAGAGTTATTTTCATGGGATTTCAAAATGTGTTTGTTGTGGTTATTAATGATTTGTTTGATGTTGTTCATGCAGCTGTAGCTGATTTTGACAGTGTTGTGATTGCATATTGCATGTAGCTTATGGTTCTTATGAAAGTGTTTATCAATGAGGTTGAGGAACATGCGTCCGATGTTGGAATTGATGTCTTTGCTGAATGCGGGTTTGTACCAAAGTATGTTGTTACGTTGTCTGTTTCTTCATCTGTTAGTCGTGGGTGGGTCGTAGTGTAGTTTGTATTTGTACCCGCTTTCGTCTAAGGATTTTTGGTATTAAGGTGCCGATTGGTGGAAGGATGATTCATCAGACGATAGGGATGAAAGTCGTTTGTTAGTGCCAACAGTAGGTTTTCGATTGTGGTATTCGGGTGGTTGCTTTGATAGTTTATATATTGTAGGTTAGCGCCCGGTTTAGTGTAGGGTTGGTGAGTGGCATTGCTTAAGTTGAAGGTTATGTCCAGGAAGTTAACGATGTTCTTGTTGGGCTGAGATTGATTATACAGAAACGGCGGACTTGCCATATCAAGCATGCCAGCAAGAGAAATAGAAAACACAAAGAAAAAAAATTGCCGCATCTTCCACAATAACGGACTAACGAATCACGATTGGTGATACTAACTGCGGCTCTAATGACATGTAAATCATGATAAATCATAGTATAAGATGGAGGGCACGAATCACTCAAACCCAGCAGGAGGCATGACCGAGTGGGTAGGAGTAGGAACAGGGTAACCTCAATATTTTTCCTTACGACATTGAAATACAATTACAAGTTTTCCTTTACAGGTAACTTAGAATTGGCTACTTCAATCTTTCACATGGAAAATAAGAAAAACCTACTAGATACATAATAATGATAAGTAACAGTAGCAGCAGTAGTAGTACTGTCATAACGGAAGTTGAGGCTCATTACAGGATATAACATACGTATACGAACATCGTTAATCTCTTTAAAGCCAAAGTATAATGCATTTTAAAGTATCATTTTGTGCTGTCTAAAACGTCTTATTTGGTTTTTTTGTCCTGAATTGTCTTGAATTTTGTCCCAAAATGGCACAATTGGTCTTTTAAAGACGCTTAATAGATTTAGTACCTACTTCAATACACAAAAAATATCAATTGCCACCAGTGTTGCCCTAACACAAAAACTTCCGTAGGAAAATAAAGCAAGTTCATCCTAGTTTTTTTTGTTCTCTTGTCTTCAAACACTGTAGCTTTTAAGTTTTGCAGAAAGAGCTAGCAGTGTTTATGAATGTCCCGAGTAAACAGATGCTGCTCTTAGTCTAACAAGCCCTGTCTAATTAGATCACTTGTTAAGGAAATATACAATGCAGAAAATATTCCTTCGGAAAGAAATCCTACCGAAATATAGCTAAACATATTTTCGAAGGATATTAACTTATTTCTTTTGACTGAGAGGTTCTATTTTAGAATGATCTGAACTTAATTGTGTTAAAAACGTTCTTTGAACACTACGACCACAACAGAAACGGGATATATAATTTAGTAACTTAGTGCAAAGTTTGTTTTAGCTCTCGACACTAGGTGTAAACGCAAAGTTACTACCTCAGATTCTTACAAAAGTGTTTAAACTATGATCCAAATACTTCAGGTCTTCATTATTTGTGAAAAATTAAAATCAATTCCAACACCGTTCCTTTCTAAAATTCTGAATTCTTTGCAAAAATATTTTGTTAATAACAATAGCCATACTTGCGGAGTGCACATCAGATATCAAAATCTAAGGGCAGAACTGCAAAAAGACTTTTACTAAACAAGCAAAGTAATGATCAGATCGTTAGTAGGTTTTTTTCTTACACCATTGCTAACGGTAGCCGGAGATATAACTATGTGGCGTGTCAAATGATGCAGCCTACGTTAAATATCCTAAATTGAAAAGTGGTCTTGACGAACCTTATCCATTTGAAAATAGGCAATTATATTGTTAATATTATTATTGTGTAGTGAACATTTTATAATGCAGGTAGCATTTCTTTTAATTTTGTCAACTATAGCTTTTTCTGCATTAAATGTTACTCATTATTGGTAACGGTACTGTTAAGCAAAACCAAATTGGGCTTGTTTATATGTCTGCGCCGTTTGAACTTTCTTTAACCTTTCAAAGAATCGTTGGAATTACTACAAACTTTAATTGCGTTTATTTTTGATAAGATAGATCGATCAAGTGCAAGTTGTAGGCATTACAAATTTTGTTTGCACTTTAATAATTGCACTTTCATTGATAAACCGTGCACATTCATTGTTAGGAGATTATTTTTTCTCTTTGCTATTTTAGCTCTATATGCTTTCGTTATACAAAGAACGAATTTTCCCATAACTAAACTTAAAAGCATTTGAGTACGGAAACAGGAGTGCAAAAAGTGATGAACAGCGTTCTCTTTTCACTATTAGACTAATGTTATGACAGTAAGGCTGAACACCTTTCCTACTATTCTTATGATAATAATCAGTTAACAATTACGCAACTATGAACATTACTGATGGTAATATGGGGAAGCCATGTGATAACTTTCAGCTACAAAATTGTAATCTATTTCGAAACTTTATACCGTAATCCACACTGGTAAATGTAGTTTCACATTTAACAACTTGATTTTGTCATATTATCCAATGAATTATGTGATAATATATTATTTATAAGAATAGTAATCAATATGAACAACCATATCGTTGAACATTATTTTGATTCATACGATTCAGATATTTCTGTAATGCGGGTTTAGAATATTACGTTGCACCAGTCACGGGTTCTAGCAATTCGGTAAACAATCAGTATACTAACAAGGCTCTAATCAATTAATTGTTTAATCACACAGAACGAATTCTATGGATGGTTTTAGTTTATTTTGAAAAATCTAGCCTATGAAGGTGCTCTTATCCACTGTTGAATAAACACTCTATTGTTCAATCAATATAACTACCCTGAATATTTTATGTATTACAACAATAAAGACATCCTTCGGAGAATGAAATACATCTGTCTTCACTTTCCATTTGCGAAAACATTTTCATGGAGTATTGGTGAGTTCCTACTTTGCAACGCTACAGATTTTGATCAAAAGACTGCACTTTTACAGAAACGACTCAGTAACAATGGTCATGTATTTATTGAAAATGACTCTGACAAGTAAGTAGCTTTCGTTTTTACTGAAAAATATTCCACGTCACACTGCTAGATTTGTCAAGGATTAACCTTATTCTTTCTGTGTTATTCATCCCATATTTTGGCCGCCTCAGCTGAAAAGAGATTAGTAAGTCAGTCATGTGAATGCAAACATGCAAAATAGCTTAAAGGATTATAGCAAGTTTTTGCCCATTTCACGCATTCAGTAATTACAACAACAACGAATTTTCACATAAGAACACAGTGTACAGTAGGAGTAATAAAATGTGCACTTGAAAAGATATCGGTTAAAAACAACTGTTTTTGTTAGTGTGCGTATAATTCAGGTAAAATCCTGGTCGAAATTTCAAAACATGTATATCATCAAATATTTTGCTATTGTTAGCTATCAAATTTACTAGAATTCTAACTCTTGTGTACAAAGCGTTTATTGATATCTTTTGTAAATATTGATTACGATTCATTTCAATGTTTTATAACATTAATGATGGAATGTGGCTTTTCAATTTTAATATTATTTAATATGAAGATAAATGATGACTTAGGATAGGAGTTTTATTACTTGATCGAAACACATTTAAGAGAAACATATTTTCTTTCTCGTGCAAATTGACTTCTATGCTTGAATTTTAGAGACAGACAGACTTAAAACTGAAATGAAAAACTCAAGTTTTATTTAAAATCTTTTCTCATAATCGTGGCCGAAAAGTAAAGCTATCAACTTCTAGTTGATTTCATGTTAACATCATTTCACAGCAGTTAGTCATATTAAATGTATCTAATTACAAGCATGCCACATCTAATGACAGACCGGAAAAGATTTGGGCAATAATAAGAGTAAACCCTCATCAATCATGTTTCTGACTTTTTTAAAGAACTTGCTATGCTTTTCCTCGATGTTTTCTAACACAATACTGTACCTGATAAATGATTGAAGAAAAGCACATAATACTTTGAGTCTATATATTTTAAGAGGACTAAACGTTAGTACCCTGACCTCTGGATGGATAATGTCAGGCACACTATCTATTATTTGAAGACTTTTGTAAGTTAATAGTCATTATTATTAAGGATGAGAAGCTAATGATAACTTTCTATGACAATGAAACAGGTCAGAAAATTTAAAATAAGAAATTTTTCTGTCATATCACAGTCCTAAATGACACTAGCTCTTTCAATCGTACAGGGGACAACCTTAAAAGACGTAGACGTCCTTGCACAAAAACGAATTTTCTTCTACCATTTATAACTTTCTAACTGAAAACTTTCCACTTAAAATATTTACTCAGTTAAAAGGAAAAACCTAAGGTCAAGTATATTTTCGTAATAACTCTGTGTCAGGTTGAAACAGCAATGGCGACTTGACTATCCTTGTTCGTCTGTTGATGAAAGAACGTAAGTCTATTCTAATTTGGTTACTGCTTAGCAAATCTAGGCAGTTAGAAAGCTATCAACTTCTAAATAAGAAGGAAATTGTTGGGAACTCGTGTAAGTATGGATGGATGTACTACAGGTAGAAAAATCAAAAGCATCAGCCACTTTGGAGGTTATAGACATACTACATGATGAGATGATGACACTCACTTTCTTTTGTTGAAGTCAAAATCGTTCTTAGTTTGTAAAAACGTCTGCAACATTCTGATTCTTTGGTTTACTGAGAGATTTCTCATTATTATGCTGATCTACTCTCACATAATTGCAAAAATAATTGTTCTACCTATACATGGAAGTAAAAAATTGCACATTCTTGTTTGAATTTGCACGAACAAGCGGATTAATAGCATGGATGAAAAAGCATTATTTCAAGTTCCCACAATGAGAACCGATCTGAAATAAACCAAACCTGAAATAGGTTAATAATTTAAATCTGAATCCGACAGAAATGGTTGCTGACAATCAGAAATATCTCGGTATCATGCCGTTCGGTAAATAACGTAGAAAGCACCTGTTGTCGAAGGAACAACCATTACTTGCTTCATTCACAGTAGGAGCTCATGTTATTAACGTTCGCCCACAACGAAGTACAATCAAACATATGGAATTTCAAGGTCGTTTTAGCAAAAGAGTCTCATTACATTGAAACAGAGAGGAAGCGTGTACAACATAAAGCAAAAGAACCGGCAATAAAACAGTAGTAACCTCTACCTTCAGACCCATCTAGAGTCCAACACATGTTTTTTAAGACATTTTGCACATAAATTTATATGTGAATCTGATATAAAGAAGGTTGTGTATCACTGCGTGAAAACAAATGACATTCAATTAGAAGGGAAAGAATAAAGAAATCTAAAATTCTCTGAATAACTAATCATGCTATGGACTGAAAACAAGTATGTTATTTAAATTCTCTGACATCTGACAGCAAAGGTGACAGGAGATTTCCCGTTGCACTGACATAACGAAAGACCATAGTTTGCTTATTAGAACCTGGGAATGCCTTGTAAGAGCAGTTAGTCGTCTACTTAGCTATGAAGGAAATGCCAGCCTTTTCTATAATAGTTTTTAACCATTTGCTGTTCCAGGTACTTTTACTAGGATACATTGGCTTTGAGCAGGGAATCCAAATATTGAAATACGAATGTACGTAAAATGACACTGTCAAATTACTTGTAAAACAATTATTCGTAATTATTTGAGTATTAACGAGAGCTACAATTGGATACTACTGCATACAACACTACAAGCATAGAAACTGTTTAGAAATAGGTAAGTCACTTCTTACTTTCAAATTTCCAACCTTGTTAACTTTAGTTGCGAGACTTGCTTTAAGCTAGTTTCTTGACATTTTGAAAATTGTACATAAATTCCCCCACTCTCCTCTAATAACAACGACAAATTCATGTAAACTCTTTACAAGAAATTTACAGGTTTATGTGTCAGACAGAATTGAAATATGTGCCTATATTTGAGCTTTTGATATTACTGTTGTAAAAGGGGTGAGTATAACCCGTGTTTGCATAAATATATAACTTGTTAGGTGTCAATGCATGCACTTCTCCCTCAAACTGTTGACTGCTTAATAAAATACATATCACCTTGAAAACGTGCGAAATTGCGCCAAAAACATACTTAAAAGCTTTTTTGGTTTGACACACTTTAGAGTATCAATCGTCAGAAAGGAAATTATAAATATATGGCGATCATGTTATGAGAAAGATGCATCGAAACTAGACAATCATAAAGAAGAAAGGAAGACAAAGAGAAAATGAAAAAAAAACATTATTGGAAGAGTCCAAGTTTTTTGTTTTAATGTATACAGACTCCAATACGCTTAGATGAAAGGACAAAATTTCTCGTCCTTATACACTTTGGCACTGTTAAATTATGTAAAAAGAGCCGGCGTGGTACAGTGGATAAGACGACGATCTAGTAAGCCAGAGGTTACGAGCTCAAACCTGCTTCACCACAGAAAAATATCACTGGTAAGAGAAGGTAACGAGAACTCGTATGATGAGCTCACTTTCTAGTAAATTTCCTAACCTTGGCATGCGAATAAGCTAAACTCGGTATCGAGTATGCTACAAAAAATATACATTTTCGCATCTTCTGAAGTTTTTGGTAAATGTTGACCTATGGCGAAATCGCATGTTTTGGCAGTCATTTTAGCTTTGCAAGCGCAAAATGACAGTTCATTGGAGGAATTAATGCTTGGCGTACACTAGCTGGAATGTGTTTTTTGATCCTGTTACCCAATCTTACATACATACTGAGAAGTACATACCAAGCTTGACATCGGCACAGAAATTCATATACTGCTAAGCTTTTTTGTTTGGTAGGTAAACAATTCTTATTAATAGACGAAAAGATCTTCCCAGTCGTGAAAGCAATTATGAGATTGACATGAGAGAAGCACTCAAAAATTTCGTGGTCAAAAGTTTCGCACATGGATGACAAGTCGTAGGAAATTTCAAGTATGCTATGTTTCATCTCCAGGACTGGCAAAAATTATTGAAATCCGTAGAATTCCATCATGATCTTTGCCATGGACAATTCGATCTTCTTTTGCACCTTTAACTGTACAGATACGTTTCAGGCATGCATGTTAGTAGCAAAGGATCTTAAGAATTCTCCCGTGAACTTATCAACCAATAGGACAATCTAAAACATTTTCCCATACTGCCAAACGCCTCTGTACAACACTACACTGTATTGAATTTTTAAACTAACCTTCCCGGATCAAGTGAAGCCATTTTGTTAGCTGCATCGATCGTCGATTTTTTTGTTCTGCATTCTCCGGCGGCAACTTGGGACTATTTGATAGCTGCATCAAAAATACAGTGCAGTGCACGTAGTATATAACCTGAAAAAACATGCAAGCTTACCGCCCCTTTGCAGAAAGAACTATGTGCAGGGCCCTAGTCATGTAAAAGAAAGGCAATATGATAATATTAGTTCATTCATATTTACAGGTATAGAGGACTCGGACCTAGCTAACATAGAAAGAGCATATCAGAATAGAAAATAAGGACACTAATAAGGATTCCAAATTCGGAAACTTACTAATCACGTTGCGAAAGCTTTTAAGTCAAATAATTGAGATTGTAAATGGAAAAGTCCCGAGAAATAACAGCATACATGACATTTGATAAATTTTTGTCTTTTTTTCTTATTGACGTAATATACGTAATCTCTGTTTATGTTTCATCAACATTTTGGAAGAGTTCTTGCATTCGCCAAGTTGTCCATACCTCTGTTAGCACATCAGCCATTCATAAAGTCTCTTATTTACAGGTAATTTAATTTTTTTCTCACGATATACTTCCAAATATGCGGTTTTATACTGAAAATAGACAAATTCCAGTTCAGTTTTTTACACATGGAAATTTAAAGCTTTTCAATGTCAACTAAGTTCTTCATTAGAAGTTTTAACTCATTTCATTATCACTTTTATTTTGCTTTGGAGTGTATGCTGTTGATAGATGCACTTGATTTTTGGTGTAAATATAATAGATATAACAAATTTTTTCGTATACGGTTTCGATATACAAAGACATCTGCAGAAGCAAAGATCAGGTGAAGCAAAAAGCAACGCCTTGCATAGCGCCAGACCACCTGGCAATATTGCGATTTTTCAATTGACATGGTTTTTGTTCAAATAAAAAGAACCCATGTACTACCTATAATAGATTTTCTTGACCTTAATGTCAGTTCATGGCTGTTGTTTCTGCTAATCGATCACACTTTCAAAACCTATGGCTATTACCAGTAATTTAATTACTGAAATTCCAATGTAATTGCTGCCTTTCTAGAATTGGAGAATGTTTGTGTCAAAGTACTTAACATTACATTTGGAAATTGACTAGGAGTAATAGCGTCGATTTGCTCTAAGGGTTGAAACGAAATAGCAATATCAAGCGAGCTTTACACACATTGTAGAAATCAACTTCAAACAAAAATATAGTAGTGGGAATAATTTCTGCTTCAATAGAAATTATTACTGCTTCTGTAAACATTGCTTCTGTTTATGTTATAACACGTAAATCTATACATCAAAATATATATTTACATCCCGGCGGCTGGTTTGGTAAATAAGCAAAACTTCATCCACTTTTGCAGCATACAAAGTTATTTGTCACCAAGAATCAAAATATATGGGATACAGTTAAATAATAAAACACAACAGAAATCGAAGTTGACAATTTCTCTAGTCAGGTGAGCTGTGTGTCCATATCTTTTTCACCATTTTAGGCGTGCATTTGTAGCAAGCGTGCAGCCAACATTTCCTATGCCATTCCAGAATGACCAAGTACTACAAGCGGCTTTTAACGAGCCCACACAGCTGTCTCAGTTGGATACGTGTCATAACAGTTTTTCTGGCTGGGTACTGGTTTTATGATATTTCTTAAACATTGGAATTTTTTAAGCTTTATTTCACTAAAAGAATTGTGCAATAAATTGTGCCTACTTGAGTTTTTCCAACATTCTTGAAACTCATTAAGTTTCGTAAACAAGAGGCAAATGCAGTTACTTTGGACAAAAGGAAAATTCGTAGATAAAACAGAAATCTGGTAATATCATCTTAAAAGGACTGACATAACAGATGAGCAGAAATAATGTTACATAGCAAAATAGGAGACGGCAACGAAGCTTTTTGCAATTCCACTTAGTAACTCTTAATTTAAATTATTGTCGGATTATCATTTGATAAGTGATTCAATTCGGAAGTATAGTTGGGCAACTAATATGAACATGTGACAAAATTTAGTATTCTTGATCGTTATCAACTAAATCTTTGCCATCAGAATCATGTAAAAGAAGAAAATACGACTTTGTTGGTGTCAAAGTCTACACTTACTCTTTACATGTCTACTTCAAACTGGGAAGGCATCAAAATATTAATGATGACCGAAAGTAAATTGCGAGTGTGTAGCCAGCAAACAAAAAAAGTTTATTCTATGTCTGAATACAACCTTAGCGGCGTATACTATTCCATGGTGAGAATCTCATTTCCAGTAATCCACTAACACGTTAGTAACTATTGTCCTCTCTTTCAATCTGTAACCAGATGTCTTGTTGAGTGGGATATTTTTCAGACAGATGTTACATTTCAGACGTTTCAAATATGTAAGTTTGAAACAATTGCTTAATTTTGCATATTTGGGCATGCAATGTTCCCTTTTATACAGGAAAAATAAAGAGGTACTAGTGATTAATATTAATGCCCGACATATTTCTTCTGTAAAGATCAGGTTTTTACTAGTTTTCTACATAGTAACCTCAGAAGCAAACATTTTCATTATTTAATTCAACACGACGCGAAACTCTGCCTTTTGTATTTCTGAAAATAAACAAACAGGGTATAAACCCAAAATCTTCAAATCTTCACACACAGTAAAGGAACGATTTAACATTAAATTATTCGAAATAATATAAAACGAAGAAAGAGACTGACATGGGAGACAAGGATGACAAACATACAGTTTTGCTGTTTTAGCAGAATTGTTTCAAATAATTGTTGTCCATTTAATTACATCTCCAAACAACACTTGTGATAAGGAAGGTATGAATATCTACTTTATTACTTTAAATTGTGTTAAACTTTCAGAATATTACTTTTTCTAAAGAAGTAACAGTTTTTACTCTGTTAATAATAGAGGCAAGATACTAGAATGTAGTTAAATGTATGTAGAATGTAGCTTGTATTAAATAAACGGTTTCTATTTTAGAGTGAAAAAATTATTTCTTTTCCCTTAATTTAAACAGCAGTATTTACACAAGCATAGGAGTTCATTGCAATTATCTTGTAATTGTCACATCTATCACGATCAGATTTTTAAGACCTTTTAAAAATAAAAAATCCACCCTGATCTCTCATGATAACGCTACCTCTAGTCTGATTTGTCAGGAAGAAGTGCCTTAGTAGAAATGTATTTGTCTTTAATTGTGCCAAATTCAATTTACCAGTTCATATCTTATATTTGAACAGTTTGTATTTGCATTCAATGATAGACGGGATATGGCTCTCTTACTTATCGTATGCTTTAATATTTTTAATTTAATGTTGAGCAACACACAAGACAGCAAGTCTAATCGCTCCCTCTTATCTAACAGTATAGCTGGCAGTTTCATGACGTTTAGCACTTGCAGAATATGGACATTTCACAAAAATTCTGCTTGCAAAACAAATTCATCGATTTGTTGATAAAATTAGTGGAGCAAAAGGATGTAGTCACTAAGTGCAAATAACTAAACAATTTCAAACATTAGCAATATAATGTAGTCTGGTAGTGAATATTTTTCCTATTTTAACTATTTTCTAGCAAAATGACAAATTTCTATATCCCTTTTATCTAGACTATCTAGATTTAAAGGTAAAACGTACTCTGACTTTATCATTGATTTAAGATGGTGAAAACGTACTCTGACTTGAGTATTGACTTAAGACGGTGAAAACGTACTCTGACTTTATTGATAACTGTTATGGCTTGGTTCAAACAGTTGCGGTTGATATACTGTCAGACAAATTTGTAATTAATCACTTAAACGTATCGTTACAATTTCCGTTTCGATTTTATCAGTCAACATGAGTTTCTAGCAAACAATGTCCAGGTTCAAAAACAACTAGGGATACAACGCGAACACAAAAATTTGTCTGGAGAATATTAATAGTACCTGTAGGAAAGCTTAGATAGAATTCAACTGAGTTTTACGTAGTGGCCGAGGCTTTTCATGTATACGATAAAACTAGCAATTGTGGTTTAATTTCCACAATCTCTAAAATTTAGTTTCGTTTCATAGCATTAATCGAGGAAAGGCCATAGAGAATAGGCAAATTTCCTTGGTTACGAAAATGCACTACTTAATCTCTCTGTTCTCGATACATAGGAATACTATGAATCAGCTTGACCTTAAAAACCAGGTACTAGCAGGAAAACTGAGCTTTCTTTTAAATAACTAAAATAAGCAATGAAATAGTTACATTCTAGTATTTTTAGATTTTATAATGTATACATATATACAGAGGAGGCTAGTTATCTCAAAATACTACAAAATGATTAGCACACTGCCAAGGACGTCATCCATTCCAGAGTTCTACACTGTAGTTGAAACACGTTATTAGATTTGAGTTAATATTTAGATTTTGCAACTATGTATTCTATAAATAAAGTAGTACAAAGGGGTGCGGTGCAGGGAGACTCAGTCCTTTTGTTCAAATGAAGAGTTTTTCGGAGGACCCAGCTCCCTTATAGTGAGCTTATGTCGGGTTAGGTGAGTTCTATGCAATGTAATAATTAAAAAAAGACCCAAAGAATATTTTGTAAAACTTGCTTACCTTGAATCTTATAGCTCTGATTAAAAAGGTAACAAGATTATCATGTATATGATTTTGAAGCCATATGAAATCTTTGTTTACAATTATTACTGGAGTTACCATTTTTTACAAATCTTATATTTCTATCACTTCATATTCGATGGTATTTTAGACCAGGCTAGTTATGATAAGAAACGGAAAATCACTGCAATTAATTTTAACATATTTAGTAACATCTTATTGTCAGTTATCGTATATTATTGCTGGCTAACTTTTTGCAGAATCTTGTATGCTGCGAAATACGAATAGTTTGTATGATTATATATGCACAGAAGAAATAGGCATATTATCTTAACATATGCAAACATATTTGGCGTGGTCAAGGGTGTGGCGCACGGCAGATTCCTACAGCACACAACCCCTTCGTATCTTTTTAGGATGGCACACCTGGTATTACCGTACTCGTTACAAAAATTAAGAGTTTTGTTTAGAATTCAAAAATGAAAAGGACATCAATTCACGTTTTCAGCTTGTCCTCTATTTGTTTTCATTAATAAGTCCAATTACTAGTGAATGGCTGATAAACTGATAGAATTTTTGCTCACGGTATAATTTTTAGCTAACACATAACCTGCCTTTCTCTTCAAAAGTTTTTACTAATTACAATGTGTAGCTAGTGGCACAACATATAGGACTGCCGGATGCAGACCTGACGTTTTGTAAATTGGTCACTTAAAAATGGTTAGCCAGTACAATAAAAACAATTACCTTCTGTTACTGCAGTATTTAATAGCGTCACTCGTCAATTATTCAATTAGCTGTATCAAAAAGCTCTATGTTCCCTTGAGAGGCAGTAAATAAGCAAAAACAAATGTCCGTTAGCTATTCCAAGGTAAAAACTACAACAAGTTAAAACGAAGCATGTCAAAGATTAAAAGGAGGGATAGCTAAACGAGATGCAAAGTGTGTGTGTGTGTTGGGGGGGGGGGGGAGCATATCAGCATAGTTTTTGTGGCAATCTGAAAGGGATAAACAATTAAATATCAATGCAGGAGGTGTCAACTCTATCATATTTCCTTAGTGGAAGAAACAGCCTTCAGTTCAAACAAGATTTAGGACTTCTGATATGTCTGTAAAGGAGTCAAAACCAAAAGTATGAATACTGAATGCCTGAAGGATACAACATACAGAGTTTGTACTTAGTTTAAGAAATCATGATGGCAGCGAGATTCTTGATGGTTTCAGTGAGAGTGAAGAGATAAATTGTGGTTGTGCTGTTGATGATTTGGCCTCGTTTACAATACTTCTCGAGTATGTACGAAATCATAATATATTTAAGGGCACATTAACAAATTTTACTTACTATCATGTATCAAGTTTTAACTTGAAAAAGAATGTTTAAAACGTCAACATGCAATTAGCTAAAATGTGATAAATGAAGTTGCAATATAATGACGTGCTGCTTTTAGAGCAAATGTGATCTCCAATGTCCCTGATACCCATCTCACTGATAAGCAAAAAAACCAGCTCAGTGACTGTGGCCTTGTCTGTGTAATGCTTTCGAATTTGCGACCGCTGAATTGCTTATTAACTTATCAAGTCGGCTCTAAATGAAATAAAATATAATAGTGTAAATAGCAGATATGAATCTCCAATTATATTTATACACAGTCTACTGTGTAAAAAATCTTTTACACACATCTATTTATTGCTGTTTTAAGAATCATAGCAAACATAAATTATTGTCCATGTAACCAGATAAGGTTTGCGTTTACATTTGTTTCCAAATGATTTAGTGAGCAGATGGTAAAGAGTAGATAATTTATTCGATTCTGTAATCACCTTACGGTATGCTTGTGTCCACCTGTGGTTAATTCTCTATATTTCATGAAGAATAAATTTCCTTTAAGCTTTTGCAGGTGAAATAACAGCCACCAGCTTAGTATCAACTAGTTACTAGGCTTTTAATCTAAAGAAGCTCTATTGCTAGTGTGCGGTGGTGTATGTAGAACGGGTAGGATGGCAATGTCCGGACAAGGTACTTCTGAGTACATATTTTGTGCTCAAGCCTTTTAGACGTCTGTTAACAACTTCTAAGGGCTTTTGTACAAACCTTATCTTTTCCGAATATGGGGTCATGAGTACTCATGTGAATAAGCCACATCCTGCATGTGCATTGCTTTTAGAAATTGGTCGATATGCCAATTTGAGACTAGATTTATACGTCTTATGTAACAAAACACTATAAAGCGTTATAAAACATTTGAAAACAACTATTAAGCATTGTATCTCTTTACGTTTAGTATGAAGTAAAGATGTCTTATTTACTTCAATTAAAGTAAACATTTGCAAAAAGAAATTGTTGCCATATTCATTACAATGACGACATATGAAGATTTCCACACAGTTAAAGGTATGATTAAAATAAACATTGTGTAGAAAACACACGCACACTCATACATACATTTATAAGAAGTATGAATGTGTGTGATAATTTCCGGGGCATCTCTCTTCTTTCAATCGCAGGGAAAATTTTAGCAAGGCTTATTCTTAATCGAATTATACAACACAATACAATCCCTGTCATACAATCCCTGTCAACTCGGACGTTCGCACTGAAGAAGTATAACATAGCTGTACCTGATCACATCTAGTAGCCTGATGATG
>JANTCA010049962.1:0-11539 GCA_024741275.1 Chironex yamaguchii
GCCTATGAATGTTAATAATGATAATAAAAATTATTACTATTCAAAATATATTTTATCTTATCTTATCATGCTGTACATTGCAGTTTTTTATGTTTGATATTACTATTATCATTATCATTATTATGACTATTGTTATTATTATTAACATGATCATCATCAAAACGAAAAATGGTAACTATATTATAAAGCCAACCATTTTACATGCAAAATAATCAGGATAATCTATCTTCAGACAATGCAAACAGGCACTGTCCTTTGCTATCTCTCCAATTGCACTCACTCATACTCAAATTAATATACTTGTTACGTGCAAGCTCTTCACAAAAGGCTTTCCATTTATTGTCTGACAATTTGTCTTCGATCAAACAGTCAATTCTGGCACATCCAGATGCCAAACTTGTTGATAAGTGACTATCTTATCTAGTAAGTAACTAGATAAAAATCTGATATCTACCTAGTAAGTAATTAGATGAAAATCAATGTCACATTAGATTTTTAGATTTTTGTTTAAGGACTGCCTCATGGGGTGTAACAAAGTCCTTGGCAAGCCAAATTTGAGCTGCAACTATAGAAGCTTTCTTATACTGATGTGTGAGCTACAGAGATACAAAACGCTATTGTTTAGCTAATTTATACAAATGAAGCGATTTTGACTTACACAAATGAACGACAGCAAAGACATTCTTGCGTGCTTGATCCATATCAATTTCATCACACACAGTTTTCAGCACTGGAAAAGAAAAATAAAGATACACATACATTAAAGGAAAAAACGTAAACATGCACAACACATATTACAATTGACAGTCAATAAGGCATACACTAACAACTCTTTTTCCTCCACAGCAGGCCTGGTAATATGAGGTATGGGATTGTATGCCTCTATGTATGCCTAAAAACCCAAAGAGTGCTTCCTACTGCATACACAAAATTTTTGTAGTAGATATTCTTTTTGCCAAACAGAAGGCTGAGCATGCCAGTGATGCTGATGGACATGCATTTGTGTGGTCAGCCATTGCACCTGGACAGATACAGAAATAGATGAACTATTGAAACAAGCGACAATATACAGTTGGGTGACTGAAAGAGCAACAAAATAAAAAAACACATGTCAAGAAAGTTATAAGGATTGTAGATTTAGAGGATTCAGATTGGTCTAACGAGGATAGTGAATAGGGCTAAACTGCTTTGCTTGCTCCTCTTTATATACTTATTGTTTGTTTGATCGTAAAATGGATTGCTGATTTAATCACATTAATTACACTGATTGAGGCAGATATTCAAGGGCACTTCATTGCTAATGTGTTTCTGTCTTAAAATGTTAAAAAATCATAGTGTTTACTATCCATGCAATGACATGCCTGAAAAGTGCAAGGCATGTGAATTGCTAAAATGTGACTATATTTTTCACATTACCAGGATTGCTCATCACACACACTCTCTACTTGTGTATCATTCTCTGATTGCAAAGCAACCAAGTAACCATACCAGTTACAACAAACAGAGAATGCAAGCATACTTTAAGGTACCTATGTTGTGCCTAGCAGTAATAGCAGAGCAAGAATGTTCACAAGTATTAGGCCGGTCTCCACTTAACAGTCCAACAGTCCTGTTGCATACTTAATCTTTCGTTCCGTCGATTAACAACTCGTCAACTTGATACATCCTGGTGCATCTGGATATTGTTGTTGTATCAGACATTTACCAACTGAATCATTCTTCGACTCGCTTGTAAAAGGAACTTCGTGTTTGATTCTTTTGACCGTGACTGCTGTTTTACTGTTTATTTTGAGTTACCTTGATTCAAAATATTTGTTCTTCAACCTTGTATTGCTGCTTATTGGAGACTAGCATGGAAAACTATGTCTTAAAACTCTATTTTTGCCAATCTATCACCATTTGTTGATCTTTCATTGGGTTTTATTTGTCTGTTGGCATAGTTCAAGCTTTATAAATTCAACAATTACCATCCAATGTTATAGTTGTAGGGATGATGTCAGATCTAGTCTGAAGTGTCTAACAGCTGGTTGTTGAGATGTTTACAAGCACTGATATAAGTCACAATATCATCTTTGAAGACAAGCTTGCTAAATTTAAGACAGGGGTCCACAAGTGTGATCAAGGACTTGCAATCTCACTAAATGTTCAGGAGTGAGGGTGGGCACGAAGTACATGTAAAATACATATGCAAGTTACCTACTCATAGTCATGAAGATTTGCATAACCTATAAATAGGGAAGTATAATTGATCAAGTCTGTGATAATCAAAAAAAAACTGCGTAACTATCCTTACCTTGACAATGTTTACTTTCCTCAATGGCTGACTCATTATTTTGCACTTGCTCCACTCCAGCAAGTGCAGTTCCTTGAGTGGACACTGTATCTATACTCATGTGCTTTGTGTTGCATCTAATAAATATTTAAAATTAGAAACAAAAATGGTGTCAAATAAGTAGTGTTAGGACCAGCAATTGGTTGGTGTTAATATCTTCTGTATAACAAAATAAATCAACACTTTACAGTGATGGCTGGCTCATGTAAATGAGTGTCTGTCTTTATTACTTCCCTTAAATCCTTTGCCCTTTACAGCGTCAAGAGACCACTATCAGAAGCTACTTGGAGGCAATAAAAGTAGTTGAATTGAAGAAAAATTACAGTACCCATAAGACTCAAAGGCAACAAAGAAGAATGTTAAAAATTATGAATTTGAATTTCAGAGGTAAGAAGTGCACAAAAAGCTGTTGCGATACAGTGTATTATGATAATTTGGACCTTCATTGCATACAGGTAAGAGGTTAATACAAGTCTAGTAGATGGGAGGAGGGTTCTAGACAAGACATCTTCTCTACACAATGCCAGTGTAAATTCTAGTAGAAATGGGACAATGAAAACATGTCACATGATGACAACATGAGAGAATCTAAATGGAAAGAGAGATTGTCATCTATACTACCACAAATTTTAGATTGGATACAACCTAGCAGGCTATGAGAATCAGCTGAAGCTCTGCACAGAAGTGTAAATAAAATTAAATGCAAAGACAAGACTGGGAGACATAGAGATAAATTTTGTGTTCTGAATTGAAGACATACACATTTATGAGTTCAGGTGGCAGCCTCTTCAAGTCACTTTCTGAAGTTGAAAAAGGTACACAGTATCACAATTACAAGTATAAATAAGTAATTAAATTGATAATTAAATGTCTGAACGAAAATACCAAAGCACGTTTTTTAATAAATATGAAAATATGTACTGCACTAAGGTCTAATGCTAAGAAAGTCATAGTTAAATGCTTAAACAAGAAGTTAAGCATTATCAAAGCCAAAAAAAGTAAATTTATTGGAGTTTTGATGATAGTTATGTTAATTTGTGCTACCATGTGCTTTTATAGAAAGTACAACCACTTTAACGATCTGTTTAATATACAAACCATTAACATACCTTGCCATATTAAAGCCAAAAACCTCCAGCCTTCTTTCAATGGCATGTCTAAGGAATCCTGAAAATCCAATTATAAAATAAAAGTGTAAGATTAAGTAATGACTTTGGCATTAGCTAAAGTGAAAACAAAATTTACAATACTCTGCACAATAAGAATTCTGAAGTGGTTCATAACAAATTGGTAGCTAGCTCCATACTGAGAAGGGCAAATGTATATGAGCAGACCCATTGTCACAATATTAACTATTGATACTCCAGAATTAGGACTCTCTCTGTGAACTTGATTGTTTCCAGCCGGTCCCAAGGTGAGAGCCATGTAGTTGTCAGCACAACGAAAGAAAGGTCATCAAGTTGTGCCTACATAAGAAAGCAATCAACAACCATGAAGAATGTTCTCAAGAGACCCAGTGCTCACAAGGGGTAGAGTTCGAGACTTGGTCAAGATCAACGTACTAGCAACAAGACTTAAGGAAAGAACAGCTCAACCAACAAAGGTAACACACTCTCATAAAGGTCGGCCACAGAAACATGTTGACCAAATATCCATGATGACAATTTGTCAGTATGGAATAAGGAATGAGTATCACCACCCACAATCTTGGCATTTAATAAGAAATTGAATTTCTGACCTGACCAACTATATATAAAATAATACAGAAAAGTAAAGGAGAAATGACAAAAAATAGTTGTTACTGAAACCATTTTGCACACATATTAGCACTAAAAAGGAACCTTGGAGGAAGTATTTTGAGAAATTGCAACAACAGTTTAAAACTAGATTAGCAAAAGCGAATATACAGTGCTAAAAAAACACCATTAACAAAAGCACACCTAAAGGAAGATATTGACACCAGGCACTCTGTGGCAATATAGTGGTTCTTGTGGTAATACCACAAATATTACACTCTATACGAAAAAGGGCGATTGGGCAAAATAGGTCAACAGTTGAGGCATATCCCTTTTGGATGTAACAGGTAAAATTCTTGCTAAGATAATCTGACAAAGGCTTCTGAAGCATGTTGTCAATGCTGTGGTCCCAGAATCACAGTGCAGTTTCCATAAAGAAAGGAGCACAACTGACCAGGATTTTTTTCCCCAGATTATTCCTTGAAAAATCTCAGGAACAGATATCTGCTTTGCCTTTCTGGGCATTTGATACAGTAAACAGGTCTATCTTGGAGAAATTTTGCTACACACCTTCATCCCACTAATCAAAAGCTTCCATGATGGAATAACATCAAAGGTAATGAACAGATATGATTCATCCAACCCCAGCAGAATCTTTGTGTAAGAATAATACACTGATTTGATTGTAAACTTGTGAATCTGTGGGTTATAAGTATGAATCTTATTAGGTACCATTTAATGTGGCCATTGCGGTAATGCTCCACACATGATTAACAATTTAACAAGGGATCACCAATCGATATCTTCAATAACTGGTACAGCGACTATACAAGAAAAGCAGATGATGGTTTAAAAACATTTGAAGACTGGTGCATACTTATGATTACAATATTTCATTAATATCAGTTTAAACAAGATTACTTAGCTCGAAATTATTGTAGAATTCACCCTTTACCACACTGGTTTGCCATTTTGGCAATTAAGCTTTTGGTAAGATCTCGTGTGTGCAAGATTCCTAACTGCATGTGCATGAATACAGACAGCTTGCTGTATTTGCATCATTCTATAATAATAAAATCATTGCCAAGGAAGCTATTAAAGAGGTATGTATTGCTTTAGATATGGCTATGGGTGGTTATGTCTGGCTCAGAAGTTGTTGTAGAGTCACTATTCAGTAATGGAAAGCTAACAGATGCCACATTCCTTGATATCCAGGGTGGAATCCATGTAAAGGTCATGCCAGATATAAGGGCAGTGGAATATGAAGCCATGCCTGAAATAGGCAGCAGACCATTCCACTTTTATGCTAACATATTGTTTAATCTTTTTTACACCAGCACACCAAGGAAATACTCAAGCATTTGCCGTCTATCTCTGGTGTAAATTATATGGACTCCATCCTGGCTTAGTATGGTTGGTGTAAATCAGCTGTAGGTCGAGGATGTCTCTATTCTGTACATGCTTGGGTCAGCAGACTAGCATTCAAGTTTAGAATTCTAAGAACTTCATGGAAGTACTTAAGTGCAGCCGAGGCATGACAAGGAACCATTAGCCTTTTAAGAGAACCAAATTCAATTAACTATCACTCCACGTTCCCTTGCCACATTGAAGCACCGTGGCTTTTAACGTATTTCACTCTGTTGCCCAACTTTAAGAGCAGGACCAACTTTACTGGGACAGCTTCGCCACTGAGTGCCGTGGGGCTAATATATGACTATTAAGTAGGAAATTTTATTAACTTTACCGCCCTTTCTAGGAAGATAACGATCCATCCGCGAACTTTCGACCTACAAGGACTTTGTCTGTCGCATGATCTATGACTATAGACCTGCGCTTGTTGATCGAAAATTCACGGATGGATCCATTGGTTACGTTTTTCGAAAGGGCAGTAAAGTTGCAAAATATTTTTTACTTCCAAGTTCCTTCTCCATTTCACACAACCTCAAAAAGGTTTAACTTAATTGGTCTTTCAACTCGTGTTATAAGATCAGAACTTCGTGCATGAGATCAGAAATTCGTCAAGATTAATTAATATGTTTCCAAAAGAACTGCGACTGCTCATCAAAGTTTCATGTTTACCTGAGGTAAAGAAGAGATTTTTAATTGTGGAGTTATACTTAGAAGGCGTGGAAGACGTCGATATCCTTTGGAGTTCCTTTCCAGTGATACTGCTAGCGCACATCAGGCAACTGGTTGATGATCTTGTCAACTTGATGACATGACGCCATATTGTTGAGGCCATTTTGTGGAACAGTTGTCCACAGGGAACCGAAATCGCGTAAAACTCGAAATGACCAGGGACCAATGCATCGCGTCCTTGCATTGCAAATGAAGTTCAGATTTACAATCTTACATTCTTTAAAGCGAAAATAATTTTTACTTTTTAGTTGGCGTAATCAGCTTCCTGCCAATATAAGAACGAAACTTTTATTCTAACGTTTCGTCAAAAACAATTGACGTCTTGACAGAAATTAATAGACATCCCATCATTACAGAAGTATATGTAATATGTTAGTACAATGCATCACAAAAAGATAGAAACAAGCGAAAAGGTGTTCTATCGACGCGTGAGTCTTTTGAGGCCAAGCAGTTTATTATAGTCAATAACGGTTTAGTTTTCATTGTGACCGCCGAAAAGTCGAACCTGGGTGTCACGACTTCAAATCTGCTGCCTTCTCTACTGCGCTAAACAGACTCCAATACGCTGACATGAAAGGGCGATTTATCTGTGCCAATTGCTCAAAAATTCTCGTCCTTATACAAGAATGCGCAAAAATGTACAAAGAAGAGAATTTTTGGATCACTGGCACAGCAGATCGTCCTTTCATCTAAGTGTATTGGAGTCTGTCTACATTAAATCAAAATAACCAGTACTCTGTAGGCAGAAAGAGTTCGTTTTATCACTTGGACTCTTCTGATAATGCTTTATTTCGTCATTTTCACTTTGTCTTGTTCCCTTATTGTTTATGTTTGGCTAGTTTCGGTCCATGTTCTGTATAAAAAAGGTTGCCATATATCTATACTTGAAAATCGCCTTGAAAACTTATTTATCTATACTTTTCCTTGTGCCAGACGAAAAAAGCTTTTAAGTATATTTTTAGCGCAATGTCGCAAATTTTCAAAGCGATTTTCAAGTTTTTGTACAACTAGAAGATTGTTTCAGAATCTAGACATTCTGCCCACAGATGAAATAAAATGATACATATTGATGTTGGGTGAATATGTTGTAATTAATCTTCCAGAGTTTCCTTTCTGTTTGCTGATACAGAGAGTGTTTTAGTTTTCTTAAAGTGACTAAGAATCAGAACGAACAAAAATAATAAAAAGTTACTTCATCTTTCGAAGTGACCAGAATTCTACCAGCTTATTTTATATGTAAACCAGTTATGATTAACCGACATTGTATCCAATAAACGCAGTAATTACCTGAAAAGTCGAATATCTAAGCTGGTCTCCATACCAAAAACCGTTTTAACAAGACGCTACTTTAGATGTGTCAAGGAACATTTGGTTAGCAATAGGAATTCACATGTATATAAACATTTAAAGAGTTCAGGATATTGTAGGCAGGTTTCTGAACAGAGTTGCTGTAGTATTTTAGACTCTGCTAGTTGTTCTTCTCACCTCAAAATCAAAGAGACGTTGCACATCACATGGGAGAAACCCAATCTCGATAAACAGCTCTTCCATGTTAATTTGTCACTTTCTCTATAATAGATCTGTCTTGTTTTGTGTCTTTTTCGTCTTTGTGCATTGTTATATTTCCCGCTTATTACTGTTCTGGATTACTGTATTCCCTTTAGGTGTTTCGTTTTTTGTCCCATTGTCTAAACACATGTTCTGCTTTTGTATTATTGTAACATACCACTATTATTAGAAATTATAATTGTACTGTTGATTCTAATCTGTAACTGATGATGGATAAGGTATATCCGAAACATGTCTTACAAACTTAAAAAAATGGTCGTGTTTATTAAATGTCTTACAAAATTATACTGCTGAACAATTTTTGCAATATTTTAATAAGGTATGAAACTGCTATCACCCAGGGTGGAATCCATGTAACCTACGCCGGGGATACCCAACGTAAACTCGACTATTTCCTTGGTATGCTCGTGTGAAACACAACACGAAACAATACATTGACATAAAAGTGGAAGGGACTGCTGCCTATATCTGGGGCAGCTTCATATTTCACTGCCCCTAGACGTTTACATGGATTCCAACCCTGGGCTATCATTTGAACTAGTGTTTGCAGTACGTCGCATATCACCTCTTAATGTAGA
This sequence comes from Chironex yamaguchii, assembly GCA_024741275.1. Taxonomy (NCBI): domain Eukaryota; kingdom Metazoa; phylum Cnidaria; class Cubozoa; order Chirodropida; family Chirodropidae; genus Chironex; species Chironex yamaguchii. The sequence continues at coordinate 8,355 of JANTCA010049962.1, forward strand.
ATTCATTATGCTTTTAGCTTCAATGTAAGTTTCTGAAGTTCCCATATTAGCATTTCAATAATTTATCGGTAAATAAAGCTCATTAACTTAATTGAAGACCTGTAGATATAATATTAAACGTGTATAAATGCTCATATTTCTGTCCCGTCAATATTCAATGCCAGCGATTTTGTTAGCTTATAATGACAGGTTGGTAACAGGTATATGCTTCATTTAACCGAGTTTATTGTTTCTAAACTATTACAATTGTGATCGCAAAAGGGCACATGAACGCTTGCCATTAAATGCGCGGGAAGTATCAGACCGAATTAGTCACTCAACAATATATAAGTTTAGGAATTGCCTGTTCATTGAGATGACTCTGGTACTTCGGTATGAATAGAACAGTCGATTACATTCATTTCATATTTGCTTTAGATTGCAAATATGAGTAGCATCGACTCATCAAAATTTAGTGCCGTTGGGCTAGAATGGGCCCATCCACATGAGAGCAAAAAACAGGCCTTTCTAATTTTTGGGGGCGGAAAGGGAGGGAGCGATTAAGTCAATTCTCTCTCTGGATAAGTAGAGGACTCCCATTACGTACTAAGTGCTCTTATTGCTATTGTTTGTTTGACTCAACCTTGCTGTCAGCAGGAATTAAATTTTTCTAAAAATTCATGTAAAACATTGAAGTGGCACTTTTTCATATGGAACTAGTGTGACTGCAACTTGAATTTTTTTCCGTTTCACGTTTTGAGGTCCCGTGCAGATAGGCTTTCTATGATTAATAAAATAGGATAAATTTGTAACTCTACCGAGTTTCTGTTGCATGATTAAGACCGTCGAAAATTTTAGGAGAGATCGTTATCTTCTTCAAAAAGGCGGTTAAATTACACCCTTTTTTTCTACCTTCTTTTCATCACTATTTATAAATTCATATTTCCTGTTGCGTCTTATTACCAGGTCTTACATGAGAAGGTCCGTGTAGACACGAATGGTCCCTTGGCAAACAAAGGGGGTCTAGACCAAAGTTAGTACAGAACAATCAAACGTCATCTAGAACTAGCCATGTGACCTATCATACTATTGTTCTTATCTTTCAACGCACGTGAGTCATGTGATTCTCACCTACAAAAACAAAATACCGCCAGCCGATTGGTCACTTTCTCTTCCCTTATCTTGTACACAGAAAAAAATAAAGACGAAGCTGCCATTCCTTACGTCTCAGAATTAGTTGTACTAAAGCTACTGTCTATTTTTGGAAACTTAACTGCAAATCTTGAGGTTAAACACCGGTGAACTCGACATGGCCATGTTTTCAAGAAGATCTTTACCTTTGACGACCATCGCAAAGAGAATAAATGCGGTTAAGCTCATCTCCTCTGCTGCGTCAACACATGAAGAAATCGAAGTTAGCAAATCGGATAATCTGGTGCGACCATTGAAGCACAAAACTGGTAAGCTACACTCTGTCGTCTTTGTAAGATTGTTGAAGAAATGTTTGAGTTTTTTTTGCTTTGAGTAAACTGTCGAAGTGTCAGAACTGAGTATCCACAAATGATGCTGTGGTAAATGATCACGACTGTCATAAATTGTCGGTTTCCTGTTAATTTCTGATCAAAACAACAGTACTTCTTAAGATTGGCTAAGCGTAAGAATTTAAGCAATAGCTAGATACTAACCATTTAGTCCCGATAACTGTTTCAAAATCGGCGGATATCAAATTTTGCTAATTTTGTTCACAAAAATTACCATTGCGTAGCAAATTTGGATTAGCACAAGCGAAATTATCAGCCCCATTCGAGCTCATTAGCTCTCCCGTGCTGAGGAGTGTTAGAGGTACTCCGGTATTGTTTACAGTCACAGCCACGGGATTAATAAAAAGTTTGCTGTTGGTGGTCAAATTTTCACGATTTATTACACTTTTCGTTTACACGATTTATTACACTTTTCGCATTTTTGAGCTACAGGATTTGTAATCCCACGAAACAACGAAGGTGTGCGGCTAAAACACTTTCCAAAGTCCTCACTCAAGATGCTTAATTAATAATCAATATTTTTTCATTATTTATCAAGACTTCGTTTCCATACATGATTGACTTTCAAGAAAACATGGTTCGGACATGGCCATTGTGCAGGTCCCCTCTGCCTGTGGTTTTCCTTACCCTGTTGTTTTGATTCCTGATGACAAACAAACGCACATCCTTGTCCTGAAGGTGCAACTTCACGTCAATGCCCCGTTTCCGCCCCAAGATCAATGATTTTTGCCACTGCCCTATCACACGTCATGGTCTTAAGAAGAGCATGAAAAATTAACTTGAGCATTGAACAAGAGAAAGTAAAATACTAGTGAACTTTCTGTGAATTATTTCGTGACAATAAATGATGTACTCTGTCAACAATGAATGACCCGTAACCTTTGTCCTTACTCCTCAATGTTTTCATGTGATGATCGAAGTACGAAAGGGAGTTTTGTTCCGATCATGTGATGGTGTTGATGCTTGTCATTTGAACGGCAGGACGTCTTTTGGCTTGACAGGTTTCAAACAAGCCCACCCAACTCGTCGGTCTTTTAAAAATGGCCTGAAGGGCCCAGCCACACCAGAGGGAAAAACAGGCCTTTATATTTTTTTTGAGAGGATTAAGTCAGTTGTCACGTAAAACGGGTATCTGTACCCGTGTAATGTTCGTTTTTTTAACTTGTCCTGAGCATGATTCTGTGAAAATATCAAAGAAGCCGCCTGGCCAAGTTGAGCACCATCATGAGGTGCTCAATATTCTTATTTCTATTGTTTCACTTATCCTTGCTATGATCATGAATTGATTTTCTAACAAATGTCTGTAAAATATCAAGGGTGGCATTTTTTTGAATGGGGCTAGATAGTTTAACCTCATCTTTTGTTTCATTGACGTAGTGGTAACAGATTAGGAGTGATGGATACTGCTATAAATTTGGAACATTCCAAGCCTGAAACCTGTTAATTTGATAATCAGATTATGCATGTTTTATGCTCTTGTGTAGATAAGCCCAGAGTCCCTGTTTACATGAAGATAGGGTCACCCTTTTAGGAGGGTCACCCTACAAGGAGAGCCAAAACAAAGGCCTCCATAAACAAACAAACTCCATGTTTATGACTGGCTAGTTTCAATACATGTTTCGTATTAAAAGGTTGCCAGATATCTGACGATGTCTTACACTGAAG
>JANTCA010049962.1:11639-36730 GCA_024741275.1 Chironex yamaguchii
GTTGCCAGATATCTGACGATGTCTTACACTGAAGATTCATCCTCCTGTTTATGACTGGCTAGTTTCAATGCATGTTTCGTATTAAAAGGTTGCCAGATATCTGACGATATCTTACACTGACGATTCATCCTCTGAACAGTGAAAGATGAAAAAAGCTTTTAAGTATGTTTTCAGCACAATGTCACAAAATTTCAAGGCGACATTTAGATTAGTTCAATCATTTTTGTTCAATCTGATTGCAAGTTACTTTATGTATCATTTTCATTTCTCCCGTGGACACAATGTCTAGATTGTTGAACGATCTGTTATTGGTAGAAAAACGTGAAAATCACCTCGAAAATTTTTCCTCTGACACTCTTTAGAGTATGAATCGTCAAAAGGAAAGAATAAGTAAGACAATCTTTTTTATATGAAACATGTATTGAAACCGGCCAATCATAAACAAGAAAGGAAAAAACAAAGAGAAAATGAAGAAATGAAGCATTATTGGAAGAGTCCAAGTGGCAAAAGGAACTCTTTGTGCATTCTTAATTTTCTAGTAAATATTGGTGTATGGTAGAATCTCATGTTTTGGTAGTCATTTTTGCTTTGCAGTCGCAAGATGGCTGTTGTCTAGGAGGAATTGATGCTTGGCATACAGTGACTGGAAGATGTTCGATGAAAGTGACTTCATCTGACCTGGTGACTAATTCTAACTGACATTCATAGTCAGTAATTTATGGAGTCCAGTATGCAGTATTGTGAGCATAAAATTTAATTCATGTTTTCTGAAAGGGGAAAAATTTAAGATCAAAGACATTTCAGTGTGCCTTATGTTCCTGAGTTAAATTTCCTAAGGTTCAGATGTGAGACAAACTACTTATTTAGTGTATTGCCTGAGGTTTTAAGTGACCAACATCATAGATTTAATACTTTTTTCTTTTAAACAGGTCATATCTTAGCCAACCCAAGAACTGAATATCGTACAATCTATCGCTACCAAGGAAACATCAAGGCAGTTATACTTGACTGGGCTGGTACTGTGTTGGATTGTGGAGTCTATGCCCCAGCTGTTGCTTTCAGTGAGGTCTTTAAGAACGAAGGGGTTCCTATTTCCATCGAGGAGGCCAGAGAGCCTATGGGTACACATAAGAAAGTTCACATCAGAAAGATTACCCAGAATGAGTCAGTGCGAATTCGATGGTTTGAAAAATTTGGTCGCTTTCCTGATGAAACTGATGTAGAAAGGATGTATCAGAACTTTGTCCCAATGCAGGTATGTAGTGTAGTACTTGTAGAAGATTGTTTCCAAAAATGGCAAGGGTAATCTCTTGCGACACCTTTACCGAGAACAATCTCCTAAAAGGTGTCTTTTTGAAAATTTGATCAGGTGACCTGAATTGATATGAAAATGATGATAAATAACGACAGCTCATGTTGAACACTCCATGGTGGTCTTAATCTTGATCAAGTGGTGCTGCGTTTGACCAGGTCTTTGTAAGGTCACCCAAGAACAAAGATAGATTATCAGGGTTGGATCCATAGAATTTCTACCATTTCTCATCAGAAATGGCATGAGATTTGCAGTAATGTGGCCCAGTTTACAACTATAGTGCTCACATTAAATCCTGTTCTTTACACAAGACCACCCTATCAACCTCTGTAAGGAACTACTTCATTGACATATCCCTAAAAGAGCTGCCATCTTATTGTTACTTTTAAATGACTTTGCCTATGTTGGGTTTGCTATTGTCTACAAAAATAAATTCTCACTCGTCATTTTATTCTCATAATTTATCTTTGCAAAAAGTGGTATAGTACTAAATGATATCCATTTTCAGCAGATGTGTATCTAATAGTATATCCAGTGAAGAGCTCTGTGTTATTTACTTTAATTAAATATGCTATACAGATAGTATCCACTGATATAAATACATTTATGCCACAGAGCTCTTGATTAAAATGATTAATTGTTAATTTTTTTCTGATTGTATACCTCAAACCCCAACCCCCTCCCTGAATCTTTAACCAAGAAAGCTGGAACAGGGACTGCTTTCTTTTATAATATTCACATCTTGGATATTCAGTTAAGACAATTTGTTTTTGTCACATATTCTGATTTGTTTTTTGTTTTCAGTTGGCATGCTTAAGAGACTACTCCAAAATGATTGATGGTGCTGTTGATACTGTAAGAATCTTACAAAAGGACATGGGTTTAAAGATTGGTACAACAACAGGATTTACGACTGCAATGGTTGATATTTTGAAGGATGTAGCGGCAAAGGAAGGATATGTCCCAGATTGTTATGTAGCTGCTGATGAGGTTCCACAGGCAAGGCCATATCCATACATGGTATGGATGAACTGTGTTAAGCTTGATGTCAACCCAATCCAGGCAGTAGTAAAAGTGGATGACACAACTGATGGTGTAAGAGAAGGCATTCTGGCTGGATGCTGGAGTGTTGGGTTAGCACGAACAGTAAGTTATCAATTTATGGAACAACATATTACAAACTAAGTTACAGCTAAAGACGTGGGAACTTTTTATGCTTGTTGTATTGTAATGCAGTTTGTATTATCTATATTTGGTATGTATAACATCTTTCAAGTGTTAACCAATGTGCTATTCTTGTTAGAAAGCATGAAGTGAAGTTATAATGTTCCAAACTTGTTTCAATGACTGGCTGTTCACTATGTTAATTTTTGGGAAGCTACGGTAGACCCAAAAATTTCTGTTAAAACTGAGGTCAAATTCAAGTTGTAGGACAAAGCTGCAACTAGGTTTACTAGCACATTATAATTCATCAATGGCCTTAGATCAGAATCTCTTGTTTCAGCAATGCTGTGGAGGGAAACATTTATACGGTATCCCCTAATGTCTCGTTCCTGATGTCTTGTATCAGTAAGAAATTTCATGTTTTTCACCTTGGGTTTTTGTTTTTTTAGGGAAACTATGTGGCTTTGAATGAAGATGAAATCTCTATGCTTTCTGCTGAGGACTATGAGCGACGATTACAGCGTGCCTACTCCATTTTGAATAATGCTGGTGCACACTATGTGATTGATACAATCAATGATCTACCACCTGTTATACAAGACATCAATCGCCGAATGGCTGCTGGGGATACCCCTATGATTTAATTGCAGAGAAGAGGATAACATGGACCAGAGGAAAATTTCTTAAGGTTGCAACAATCAGACCTAGTTGTTTTTGTTAAAAACTTAATGCTATCATTAGACTGTTTATATTTAGAGCTGTAATTTAATTTGTCGGTAACTTTCATATGTAGTAAGTTTAACACACTTCCTAGACATTTTTGTAAATAATGTAGTACAGGAAAGAAGGTAGTTGGGGATCAGTATGTTAGCACTGTATAACAGTATGGGTTATATTTTGTGTTTACTCTCAAGTGTGTTCTTTTTTGGAGTGAATAAAGTTGAGCAGTTTTAGATAGGGCATGGATTTTACTTCTCATCTCCACTTCTGCTCTATGAAGATGTCGAAGATAAACCTATATGAAAACATTTTAGACTAATGCTGATCACAAGGATAACAGGCAACCTTACACAAAAAGTGTACTATACGAAAAGCATGAAAAATATCCTAAAAGAAAATCAGTAAAAGAATACATTGTTCCACTGCTACTCTTAAACTTGTCTTAAGCCCTTCACTAATTCCCTGGCAACTGTCAGCAAACAAGAGCAACACAGTTGAAACTAGAAACCAATCTCATTGAAATATCAAACCATTTCCCTGTACACATAATGCGAGGAAAGTTCCTTAAGCTTTGTCAAGGTACCTAGTCAGCTGAAGAAAATAACATAAAATCATCTTCACAATTTGTTGAAATTTTTGGGAAACTGTTTAAGCGGATGCTGTCAAAACTATTGTTCTGTTATTTCATAGACATATATATGAGGAAAGAAAGTAACAAAAAGGACAATTTTCATTGCTGATGCAGTAGATAAACACCAGAAAAATTGCAGCTCCTATATTAGAGCAGTTGTTATCTATTTTGAGTGTGTTTCCATTGTTTATGGCAAGTAATACATGTTTGTAGTCACCTTCCGATGTTAAACAAGCTAAACTAAACATAGCTTTAAAAAGTAAAAATACCATATAGAAGGTCATGAAAAAATTCTGCTGTGGGTATAATAGTAGAAGGTAGACAAATTATCATAACCATAATAAAAAAGGGTTGTCACTCCTGAGACAAATTAGATTGTTCAATTTTCTTGCGACTAGCACTGATAAAGATGTATTCAACACAATCCTTTATTTACAAATATACAATACTTGCTAGTAGAGCAAGCTGTTTGCATAACCACAATCTATAAAATATAGATTTGATGTCAGACCTTCAGCCCATACAATTTATTACTCACATTATTATTGCTACTGGTAGAATCACCTTTCAAATGATCATACATGATTTACATTTGGTAAAACTACAGTTGGTAGCTTTCCTTCTAGCTAACAACATTTCTGACGCTAGAGTTGAACCAAGATCTATATCCAATACTATCTTGTTCAATCACCCATGCCACAAAGTCAACTCGTGCAACATAATTTACAATATGAGCTGCTGAATCAAGATGACACAACCATAATTTTTTTCATTGGCTCATAAGGGAACAGTGGCCTCTGCACTTCATAATTCAAACAATTATATTTATTTATTTTTACTACTGTTGTGGCTTGTATATGGTGATCCAACTAAATGTTAACTCCCTTGCATTAAGAAACTGCTTATAACAGTTGATTGAGCTAACAAGCAGCAGTCACATACTACAATCCAAATAAAGAGAATGTTTAAAAAATACATCCAATGTGTATTATCTCATTATCTCAATGAGAAAAGCATCTCTTTGAGTATGTCACTGTTTAAAATAATTATAAGCAAACCCAATCCCTACAGCCAATGCTGCTACACCATATGTTACCCATTCATTGACATAACCCGATATTTGTGATGTCAAAGAAGGCTCTTCCTCTTTTTCTGGTTCCTCCTTATTTCCCATACCAAGGCTAGCAAAATCATCAGAGTCCAATGAATCAAACAGGCTTCCTGTGGCCTTTAAGACATCTTCCTCAAACTCAACACCATCCTGAAGAAAAAGATAAAATTAAACTATACATAAATCCTTGCACAAATATAAATGGATGTGTCGATGCCTTGTAAAGAGGAAAGATTGCAAAGCCAATCATCTTGGAGGTCTTAATTAAGTTTACATGGACTGAACAGCTTGCAAAATGTGATAAATATTGTAAACTTTGTACATAAATATTGCTTTAAGCAGCTCCTCAGGTCCCACAATAGTTAAAACGTTTGTTTGGTCTTGTAAAGGGCAACAGCAATAAATATCCATAATTCTCCTAGAGCTATGGCAGAATATGGTTCTCTCCTTAAGAAAATGAGACCTATTTGATAAACTCAATATAGAAATGACAGGCCTTGCCTATTTTGTTTAAGATCTACTTCACAAAAAAATGTCAAACAGCAGTATTTGCTGGTAAACGAGTGCAAACCACTTTTGTAACACTTGTGTATGGTTTTGCGTTAGTTCATGCTACCCAGGAACCAATGATCACCAACAAATGCTAAAATACTGAAAATTGCAACAGAGATGTTCGTTCATTACTAAATATTAACAATTCATAATCACCAACCCCTGGTATGCAAGATGGAGGGTAGAATGGTATTTACAATCCTTGACTAACTGATCATTAAATATGCTTCCATGCTCAAATGATCATTCTGCATACACACATTTATGCTAGTTTTGAAGGGTAAGAACCTTGCATAGGCTAATTAAAGAGCTATAGAATAGCCATTCTAAAAAAAATAAAAACACTTTATACTGACAATCATGATTTTTTATAACGTGTTTGTTCAATCATGTAAAAAAACCTCTAAATATTTAAAGATGTAAACTAAACTCTTTGATTCAGTATGCATGAACCAGTTTTCTCTGCGGTTATAGCACGAGTGTCCTGGTACAAACAAGTGTGTGCATGAAATCATGTGCCATTATAAACCGAATGCAATTCAATTGCAACGTCGTAATGTTAGAATGTTGCTGCATAAAACTGACCAAGAAGAGCATTATCTGGTAACATCACCCACATTACCTAGACCAAACTGCAAGAATGGGTATACATATAAAAGCAGAGAGGGTCACGTCATATGGCAACAGATTTTGGCTAAATCGCTTTTCTACCTTGACTGAATAATCTGAACTAAACTAATGAACTAACCATTTCAGGTACAACCAACCTTTAACCCTATTCTGTTTGTTTAATGCTACATAATTATAAGACTTCCAAAACTTTAACATAACTCATCTGCCAAGATTGTCCATTGACACTGATCACATAAATTTAACAGACTACAGCAAAGGGCAACAATGCTTCAACAATTAATAGTTGAAGTTAGCACTCAAAATTGACCAAGAAAAAAAGAGATGGACTCTTCAATTAGGCAATGGAAAATCAAGTGAAAAACGGAGATATAAGTAAGGAAATTTGCAAAGTGCAGAGGAACAACCTTATAACAAATGGCTACCTTGTAAACCTAATCACTGCATTTCATAAAAACATGCACCTTTTAATGCACATCTTCCCTAAATTCCTACACAATGCCAGAGTACTGTTTGCAAAACAACCCATCCTGTACCACTGTACACAATGATGACCTTTCAACACTTGCATTCTGGAGGCAGTTCATTTTAGGGAGCATAAACCAAGCCATTCTAGATGCAAGGAACATTTTGTTTCATCAAATCTCTCACACTTATCTTTGCACATGTTTTGTCACCCCTTACTATATTGCTCTTTGTTTTCCTTGCCTAGTCATAGTGTTACTTCTTTCATAGTTGTCAATTTTTGTTCCTAAATAACACTACAGATAAATTAGCAATCACCATGTAATCTATCACCATCTGCTAAAGAATCTATGTGATCCATGTCCAACAAAAAGCCTTATTGATGACTGTTTTTACTGCAAACAAGCTTTATATGATTAAGAAACTTGTTAGATTAAACTTTCTATGAAGAACTAAACCTAACAGAAAACTTAGATCATAAATATAAATCTTTCAAAAAGATATAAAAATAGATCTAATATATACTTACCAAACTACCTTTTTTTGTCACCCATTCGTACATATTCTCTGCCACAAATTTACTGGCATACTCCACTAACATTTCCAACTGTGTATCATTCACATGTTCCATTAAAACAACCTCACGAACTAAGTAAAAAATAAGTGCTATTTTGGACCACATGGCTCCACTTCCTGTAAACTTGTCGAATTGTTTGTTAAATAAATGTTTTGCAGCAGCTGCAAATGCATCATAGCTCAACTCGTTACCAGTGTCTATTGGTGTTAACAACTCAATCAATGGCCCACTTAAAAGCTCTGGAAAGTCCTGTAATATCTCCTTACTAATTTTATCCAAATTTTGAACAACTCTCGTCTCTGGTGAAGGTGCACTCAAATGTCTATCTTCGTCAGCAACTCTGCTGTTGATTGAAAAGGGAAAATGTGATACTAGATTATGAAGTAAAAAACAGGGCAAAATTTATGCTCTTCTACAATCTTTTTGTGGTACAAAACTTGAAAATTGCCTTGAAAATTTGCGACATTGCGCTAAAATCAAACTTATAAGCTTTTTTTTTTGTCTGACACTCTTCAGAGTATGAAACATCAGAAAGGAAAGTATATGTATTTGTTTTTGACGTTTAATACTCTGAAGAGTTATGCTCTTCTGTGTGTGGTGCCTAAATATTGAATTGATTGATAAATCAAGACTGAAACTGAACAGCAATAACCACCATTATCATCAGCACCACAACCAAGGTCATCATCAGTATTATTTTAATCATTGTCATCATTATTATCAACCATCATCATCACCCTTATTGCTATTATCATTATTTTTACCAATCATTATTAACTATGATCATTATCACTGTCCTTATTAATTACTCAACTCCATTGTTTTACTGAGTCTAACTCAAACCAAACATCTGACAACCTCACAGTTATTCATTTACTGGGAAAAGCACTTAAATTTTCCTTAATAGGTCCTTACCAACATATACTTCGTCAAACACTTTCACAATACTTTCTTTCTTTGTTTTCCTAGGTTTTCTAACACTCTTCCATCCTTCTGCTTTAAGACCTCATTAGTTTGTAGCCTGAACCAATAACCGTTGCTAAGCCAAGGAAAAGTCATGCTGTAGGACTTCGAATGTTAAAAGTTGATAGTTCTTTGCCTCCAGCACACTGATAAGCTGGCTTGATAACCTTGCTGCGTGCTTCATGCAAAATCTTTCTCTGACCAAAAATATCAACTATTTCCAAAAATCAGCTACTTTTTCTCATGCATAGAGTGTTTTCTTCTTAAAACAGGCAATGAGATACAAATCAAATACAGACACAGGCGCTAGTTTAATTGCAAAGTTACAATGAAAACTAACGTAACGCTAGAATGAATCAGTCATGTGGCTTACTGGTGGTCAATTACAAATTATATCAAAGCTACATTGTCTGCAAAAAGACTCCTACCATTCACACCACCGTCTTAAATAGAGTGCTAATTTGTTAGCAACAAATCAGCTGTTACTAGTACAGTACAAACAAAAAAATTACGATATCGACCGGTTTCCAGACGACTGTGAAATTACCTAATTGCAAAACAACAAATACCACGATATTACAACCTAGTAACTGTCCGTTGTATTAATAAAACAACCAAACAAACATTTAAATTTGTTTTCTGTCCAGTCAAATCAATATTACTATCAAACAGTATAGCTTCTTGGTTATCAAATGAGAGCATAATAAAACGTAGAAGACGTATCGTTTACATTAAGCTTGAAAGAGGATAGGGAATCATGGGCACTTATTGTTACCTAAAAAGTTGATTTTTCGTTACAGTTGTACGAGCGATTTTTCAATCACTCAATCAGACATAGTAACAAGTTTACACTAGTTTGGCAAAACCTTGAAAGTTGCAGTGCAGATAACTGTAAGAAGAACTAACTCTACTTACTCCACCGGTAAAGTTAAACCATATCTACTGGCCTTTGAGTCTTTATGTTTCAACTGCTTTAAGCTTTTCTTATCGAAATGTTGTATGTCATGCAGTAACTTGGTGCTGGTTGACACTGACCGCATTCTCCGCAGCGGTGCAGCCATAGACTCCAATTTCTTCTTCATTTCAACTCGGTAGTAGCCAGCATCACTTGAGCTTCTTTTTAAGTCACTATCTGTTCTCTTTCTTGGTATCCATGGTGGTTTCTCGCCGAACTGAATTGACTGAGCTTTGACGACATTTCGTTCTCGAGCTCGCAGTTCGTCAGCAGGCAAATTACTCAAATACTCAATAACAACAAGTCTTGTTTCTTGTCGGATGCGTTCAATTGCTTCATTTTCTACTGCAACAGCTCCAGTCGAATGCCTTTTCCTACTACTTTTATGTTTTAATGGAGGCGCTAGCCATCCAGGCTCAGTTTTCCTTCTGACTGTAAGATGGTGTGCCTTCCCATTGGCGTCTGAAGTTTTGTCTATAGGTGAAGCATTTCGATCACAAGAATTCGCATCAAAAAATTCATCATCGGAGTTATCATTTATACTATCAGTATCAGTACGTTTTATTCGAGGTCTCCTTGATTTCTGTAACGGCTTTTGTCTCTTAATATCTCCCTTACGAGGACTTTTCCTGGCGTCTGTGGCAACAAACACTGGCATTCCTTCCGCCATTTTTGATGCAGTTTGTTGGGAAAGAGGTTGTTATATGCAAAGAGAAAAAAACGTCATCAAAAGGGCGTGGCAAGATTCAAAGATGTGCTCCCTCGATTGAAATAGAGGATTATTTCTATTTCCTCTTCCTCTCACGGCTCCCACACAACGTAACTGAAAGAGGAACTGTAGTCGTGAATGCGATAATTAAAACTTCTGCAATTCCCAAAACCTGTTTTATCAATGCTTGATCACCCGACAGTCTTGTCCGGTTTTCTAAGAAAGCCAAAGACCTCTACAGCTGCAGCCGTAGGCGATGGGATTACATGATAAAAATGCAAATTATACGTGGTTGGGTTACCATAACGAGATAGTGAACACATGTCAAGGTGATTTCTTAACGGCGCAGCTCGAGTGTAATCTCCCGTTGAAGGTTGCTTGCGAAGGAGGATTTGGTGCTTAATAATCGCAGAGGCACTAACAGATGTCAGCAGACGAAAGAAATCATTCACATTAAAAGAGTCGTGAGCAAAAATAATCGAAACATTGATCTGGAGTGTGTTTTAAGAAGAATCAAGCATAAAAATTAAGAACTAAAGCAATTCAAAAGAAGGGAGCAAATGAAATGCGCCAAGCCTGGTCAACTGGGCTATATTGTCAAGTCATAGTAATTTCAAGCCGGGCTTGATGACATAAAGTTTATTTAGTTATTTGAAGGTTACATTCAGAAATTTGTTTCGAGGTAGTATAGAACCAAATTGGGTATTACTACAAAAGATACCCAAAGGATATTAGCTTATGAAATGTGGGTTTGGAGGAAGATGGAAACAGTTACTGGTGTACAAGCAAATAAGTGCTGGTGTATGGTAAGAAAAAGAAAGGAAATGAAGAAGTTTCTGACAGCCCAAAATAAACAGAATGTGCATGTTGCACGAAAAAATGGATTGCGAAAGGCAAATGCTGGGTGAATTGACGGCGAAGGCTGGAGGGAAGGAATGCCTTAAAATTAGAAGCAAAATTGAATGAGAATGAGAACCTAACAAAATGAGAAATGTGGAAACACAGGGCGCTGAAAACAAGCACGAGAAAATGCACAAGAAATTGGGCCACAAGGTAACCCAAACTGAGCAGACAACCCAAGCAGAGGCACTGTATCAGGAAAGGAATGGCAAGAAATGATGCAAATACGTGGAATTATGCCTGGTTCTGTCACAACATGTGGCTACGTCTATGGTTAACCCATCTGGTGGCACGATTAAGATACAATAGTTTTTAGGTGCATATAGTGAGGCAGCTTGCAGCCAGAGATGCTCCTGAGATCAAGAGGTTCACTTTATACGTACTATATTTCTCTTAAAATTCTATTAAAAATCCGCAAGTGGTCGCCTTCATCATACGTTTGATAATGTCTTACTGTGTGCATATATCACCAGGAACTCCTTCAGTGTCCTTGTATCGTCATAAGAAGACGTAACATTCCTTAAATTTGCACAGAAAGTGCAGTTGTCAATGAAATCAGAGTTCAAAAGAAAAGCTTCGGTTTCAAGCGCATGTTTTATCGAACTTCAATCTTATTAAAACTGTTGTGGTGAGTCCTGTCTTTTCTAATAACCCTAAGCAAGTGACGGTTCACCATTCCTCTTGTCCCTTTTAATCTTTGGTTTTCCCTGAAATCGACTGTCGAAACCAAAGGTGAATAACATTGATCTTCAATGGAAATCATAATGGCGAATTTGATACCAAATGAAATATCAATGACAGTCTTATACAATATTAAAACAATAAGATTACCGTGTGACAGCTAAAGAGCTAATCCCGAATTTTAGCTATAAAAATTTCTTTCAAGATGAGAACAATTATCCTCGCCACTCACAAAATAAAATAGAAACCACTGTTCATCATTTTCAGTTCACCAACAAAGCAACAGAGGAACGATTTTCATCTGGTCAAGTCATAATAATCTCAAGCCAGGCTGGCTGACATAAAGTTAAGAAATCTTTCTGTCCTTCCAAGGCATTCAAAGGTTACATCCAGTCACTTGCTTTAGCGCATTACAGAGCACGACGAGGAAAAGGAAGTCTAGAGTCGCACTTTTGACAAGATGACAAGGGAGATTCAATATGTACATCAAATTGAAAAAATAAACACCTTGTAACTTTGCGAATAATTCTTCTTTAGAACAATTATTTCTGAGGCATAATTACTAGAAAATTCAAAAAGTGTTTATTTCTTGTGATTTATGTGTATCTAATAGACATGGATCATTGAGCTCCTGACATGATAGTAACGTTACAAATAATTCTTCCTCTGAAAATTTTGCAAATTTGTACAAATGAATCCTCCATAGGTATTATATTAATGGATATCTACTGAGATACTACGTATACCTGACACTGATGGAGGTTTAAGATAAAACACAAAAAAAAGTTAATGCGTTTCCCTTTACCCATCAATAAAATCAATAAAATAAACAAGTATAAACTCTTATTACCATGAAGCTGTTGGATCAGATATGTTTACAAATCTGGAAAACCAGAGCATGGTCGGAGGACCGGACAAAAGCTGTTGTTATGCCACTCCCAAAGAAAGGCGACATCACAGAATGCAACAATAATAAAACAATTGCACGCATTAATCACACAAGCGAAGTGCTTCTCCAAATCGTTATCAGCAGAATGAGAAACAAGATAGAAACAGAGATCGCCAAACGGCCTTTCCGTCGACCGAAAAGAGTAAAAAACTAAAAACAGTTTCCTTTTTAAAACTTTCAAACTGTTCTTAGTAGAACTGACATCTATAAAGCTTTTCGTCGGACACTGATTCATCAAAATATAGTAGCAGACAACATAGCAGGATTTGTAGTGTAAGGTAGGATTGAAAATTGACTAATAAGAAAGAAACGAACAATGGATTGGGCGTCAAAAGACAATTAGAAAATGTACAAAGGAATAAAAGAAAGAGAAGACAAAACTTTACAAGGACAACTCTTTACCCATGAAAACCAACTCTATTTTTGCGGTTAAAAGTATTTGAAAATTTTCAGGGAGTGAAGCAGCACATTTATATATCAGATGTCAAATACTTCTTCCTGAGCTACTACTGTTCTAAGTCTTATCTATTTCCGTTGAAATTGATGGCACAACATAGCATATTTGTCTGTCAATAATGCAGATGTCTCCCATTTGTTCTCTATATGTCATGACTCAAACCGGAATTCATTACGCCATAGATTCACACAAGAGGATGCGAGCATTTTCGCTGATGAGTTTCAGGCTCCTCGATGCATGGTCCGTGCTTTTAATAGATTTCAAAAACTACGTCAACCAAAAAGTAAATTCCAGATTTTCCACTGGCGTAAAAACTGCAGACACTCCTTACACTACATAATACAAAAGTCTCAGATGCCAGTATGGATTATGGCCAATATGTAATAGTGGCAGCATTATTTGTGATATACGTGTGGTTTGTTTCATATAACTAATTGGCAATCTTCGTTTTCAGTCTTGGATAATAACTCCATTGATATATGACGTCAATCTATTCCTACTGTTAGAGCCCAGACTTTACTTTCCCACACCTTGCCAATAGAATGCTGATGTCATAAAAATTTATTTTAGAAAGCAGAACTAAATATTCAGGAACCGTATCATAAAATCGCCCTAATGTAAAAATTGTACACAAATACACGACCAAAGATATGGCAAATTGATAGTAAGTTCATTCCCTATCAAAGCATTGTATTTCAAGCCTAGTTCATGATTACACATGGTTATATAAGAAATCTTCTAGTTACCATATCTCAAGGCAATTTTCGTCGAACTTAAATGCAACTTCCTTTTCATTATTCCTTTAGCTTTCCGGATACCCATGATCAAAATTGACAAATTCTAAAAATAAACGTTTCATGACGTCATCACTTACATACTCGATACAAGTTTCGCAAATGTTCATTGTCAAATTAGTATTCATGAATACTTAGTTTTTACAGTTTTCATTTATACAACTGCTGCATAAACATGTTCTGTAAGAATATCAAATTTAGTTGAAGTGGAAGTAGTTTACAGTTTATTGAGTTTTTCGTCTTTTGCCATCTCAACCAGTTTTTGGTTTCTTCCATAAATTCATGGTCTCTAGATTCGATTTCTTTGGTTATTACGATTTTGCATTTTAAATTCTCGTGCAGCAGTAAAGAACGTATGGTGAATTATTCACGACCCGGCACCAAAAGGGAATGGATCGAATGAGCTGATGACGTTCAACTAAGAACCATGAAATTATCTTAGTGCACCGTTGATACTTGAAGCATGCCCTGTAAATGATACAGGAATTTTGTAGTTCTTTCATTACTATTATTAAAGTAGGTTTCTTTCTTTTCACATTTGCAAGCCGTCGCACTTTGGTGAGCGAAAAAGTCGGACTCAAATGTCCATTTGGATATAACTTATACTACATCTTTTGGCTTTCCTTAAAAATTGCCAGGTTTTCTGTAACCTTTGAAAATTTTAAAACTATTCTGCAGGCATCGACTTTGCTGCCATGTGAATAGCATTCCAAACAATTTTGCTCTCTGTACTCAAGATATCAACACGTGACAATGATACCTCTGGATTCAAATTCACAACTTGACTGACGCTCTGAATGATGATAACTTATTATATGATTTCAGGTACACAGAGCATCACCTACGAGTTAAAACCTTAACATAGGGAAGTTTCTCAATAATTAGCAAAGTGTTAGTCACTGGCTGTACCCTCGATGTCCTGCTGCTCAAAACGAGGACGCCATATCGTCATTCAACCATCTCTTTATGAGACAGTTTCCGTACTATCTATGACCGTATGTATCACCGTTCATCTTCTTAGCTGCAAGATGCTATACCATCTATGTTCTTCTGCCGATGCTGTTTCATCCATATCATCAGTGTTTTGTCTTGATTTCTTATAGTTTTTTACGCTAACTTTCTCACGTAATGCAAAGTGATAAGCTACAATGTTATCTTATTCACCTTGCCTTCTTGCATATTCCCTTATAAATCACCATACCTTACAACGAGACTTTCAATTTCGGTAATAAAATTCATAGATTCTTCCATCTTTTTTGTTTCTCACTCCATACTGGTCTCCGCTTTGACGCCGTTTCATTGCGAGGTTCATTTGGTGGCACCAGGCCTTTTGCAAACTTGAGAAATATAATTTTGGAGTCAGCTTCGACAATAGCTAAAGTCAAGCTAAAAAAGAGCAAAGCAATCAAATAATAGTAATGACAATTTTAAAAAAAGACTTCCATCTCAAAAGTTGAAATACATATGTTTTAGTTCTCTTCCCTCACCTAGTTGCTCTTAATAAATCCCAAAACTTTCCTGTTTCAGTACTACTCAAATGTCTGTATTGCCTTCCCCAGTTTAACCCTGATCCTAAACTCATTTAACAGGGTGATCACATTCATAACTTTACTTCAGTTTCTGTCTACTACCACGACAGCTTCCATTGCACCCTTCCTCTCAACAAACTTAGTCTTGCTGTACTTATTGAGTTTACTCTCTTCTATTGCTTTTATCTTAATTATACAGGCCTTGCAATTTCCACAAGCATCGTTAAGAAAGGCTTTCTTATGTAGCCGAAAGTGATCTATGTAGATGCCAGAGTTTTCTGAAGGTGGACTTTCCATTGGATTTGAATCACGACATCCAAATCAGGGATTTAAATTTGCTAATGACTGGCTGGGGGACTGTCATTTGAATTTGCGTGTTCCTGCTCCTGCAAACCTTATGTTGCAGAAAACAAGTTTTTGATTGGTTTATAAGGTTTACTGTTGCTTTGAAAAGACCAAAAACTGGACACATTGTCACTCCCACAACTTTTTAAAATCTTAAAATACTTGGTGTTCATTGGACAAACGAAACCCTTGCAATATCCCTATTGGTTGTAGAATTATGTCTCTCTTCCGTTAAATTTCAAATCGTTGTTAAACTATGTCAAAAATTACTTTGGAAACTAGTTGACGTTGCTCGTTTTTCCAAATTATTACACTTTGGCAGGAAGGTCACACTTCATTTTTCCCTGATCTGATATTTGATATTCCTGTTGCTTGAGCAACAGTTGCAACAGTCTGGATCCCTGCCTGGATTGATCAAAAATATAGTATAGAAGTGTTCTATTACCTGTCCTGATTACAGAATCCAGCATCACATGCATCGTCAAGAATTCTATCAAGTCTAAGATAAACAAAATGTTAAAACAACATCAAATTATCGTAATGTTATCAATACTTATGTAGCATAAAAAGTGCATGGGACAGTGGCCTGAATCCCAAGCCTTAGGTTTCAGGGAACCTTTTTGTGACAGAGCTCTTTAATATCTTGTAACAATACCAGCACTTTCTAACACTCCTTTCCCATTCCTAATTTCATTTTCAGTTTATCACTTCTTCTCCTTCTTCTTCCTCTTCACGTCCTTGTTATTCCTTAGCCTCTTTCCTTAAATTCTCATTTCCATACGGTTTGCAGTTTCTTATAACTTTGTCAAAATCCTTAGGTAGACTGCATTCTCATTTATTCAGTTTCAAGTTATTGCATCTATTTATGGACACAATTTTCAGTTTTTCTTTTAAGGCTTGTGGAGCACTACCACAATAGCTGCACTAAGAGGTAGCTTATCAGGATCATATGGCAACCCTGAGACTCAAAAATCCAACACCCACACAGATGCATACTGCGATCACATATTCCAACTTCACTGTCACAAGTCGAAATCCAAATGTGCCTTGCTCTGCATAGGTCCCATCACTCCATCAGGGGCTGTAGGGGCCATGGGAGGCTGACTGGAAAGTTGTTTTCCTCCACTGCCCTTCCCTCAGTCCTTCACTTATCTTTATTCCTTTTCACTCCATGCTGTTGTCCTTCTGTGTTTTTCTCTGGAAATCCAATGGTAGGTCACAGAAAAATATCTTGCCTTGACCAACAAAAGAGTCAAAGTACAAATAAAATTTACGTTTATGCATTTACATTTACTCAAAACTCACCTGGAATTCAGTAACAGACATCAGTGATGCCACAGAAAGGCTTAGGAGCTTACATAACATACAGCAATCATAAAAAGAAACATCATAATAGTAGTATTCAAGTAAGTTGGGTCCTGCAATGGAAGCACCTTTTCCTTTTTATAATTTTTATAATAATAATTTTGACAATAATCTGTGTAAAGTTTCAGAAACAAACAGCAAATGAACACCACATGGAGGCATCTAAAAACTCACTTAATCTTAAAATATCAATACCTTTGTATTTCCACATTTACATGTGCACTAAGAGGAAGGATGACTTCACGATTTAACTTCTACAGAAAAAAGTAGAAAGAAATTGAACCCAAAATGCCAAAAAATGTAAGTAGGTGTGAAGTGATGCCAACCACTTAACAAAACGATAAGAGCATGGAAGAGGACAATTTTCATCAGCAGCAATCATAGTTATCATTATTATCATCATTGTCATCATCACTACCACCATCACAATTATCACTAACATGATCATTATACTCAATCATTAATCATCATCACAATTAATGTAACCATTAACTCATCATCATTCAATCATCATCATCATTATCATACCAATTATTTGCATCACCACCACTATCAATAAAATAGTCATTACAGTGATTATCATCATAAATAACAACCCATCACCATGATTGTAAGAGAATCTGTTGTTACAAATCCATAGGTCTACACAACATCTTAATATACACACTACAAACAAAACAAGGTATAACGTTAGTATAGACTACACTAAAGTATCAAAAAGAAAAAAGTCCATAATATATTTTATAAAACAAAGTCTCTTAGTTCAGCAGGGGGGAGGGGGGTTATGATGAAGGATGTGGTGGTATCATTGACCATCTGTCTTATCTGGTATATCAACCATTGGTGGTTCTTCAGTGGTGTAAAAGATCTCATCAGTTTCATTGATGGACTGACTCATCAACTTTCACACTATAACTGCAAGGATTGACTTGTCCCATGCAGGTAACAACAGGTCCCCAGGGGATCTAATTCTTACTGCGTCACCTGAGAATATGGGCTGAAGTAGCTTGAAATGGCAGCTCTAATAGTACTGCTGCTTATGTCTCTGGTCCATAATAGTCCGAAAACTCAGCTAAGGCAAACTGAGACCTGTTTTCTGTCACAATATCAGGCATTTCGTATCAGGCAAACACTGCCTTCATCTCCTTGATAATGCTGTGTGATGTCAATGTGGTGAGTCAGGCAAACTGAAATAGTCACAAAGGTTGTTGAGTTCACAATGGTCAACTCCAATCTTCAACCGACGTCAAGCTACCCTTGCATGTTGCATCAGTGGCTCCTTTTGCTGGCCAGTGTTGAGTGACAAGAAAATATCACACTTGGCCACATATTCACATAATGAGGTCAACATTCAAGGCCAAAGGAGGTATTCAGGTGCTCAACAGAAACAGCCCTTGATACCCTTGTTAGCACTGTGTACCACTGCCATTAACTCGTTTCACAGGCTGGCACAACTAGCTGGCACAACTAGCTGCTGGTACTTGAACACTAGTTTATCCTGCACCAGTCAGCATGTCTCTGAGCTCATAGTAGGGGTAGAGTGTCTCTGGTAGGTCAGATTTGCACTCAGGACAGCCACGATGAATCATCACTCAAAGTTGCTGTAATACCAGATCATCAGCTGATGCAAGTTTGATCTGCTGCCAGCATTCTTCACTGACTGCCAGGTACTGCTTGTGGTCAGTCTCCTCTAACTCAGTGATGAGGTCACAGACATTGACATCTGGCAGACATGCTCTACTGAGTGTATCAGCCAGATACACTTTTCCTCTTTCATACTGGGAATGCAAACTATACTTCTGCAGCCTAAGAAGCATACACTGGAGATGTTTTGGGACCGCATGGAGTGGCTTCTGCAATTTGAGCTGTAACAGTTCGTGGTCATTCTTGACCATCACCCTGTCACAACCATACACATATGGCTCAAACCGCTCAACTGCAAACACAATAGCCAATAGTTCCTTTTCTATCTGGAATATTGCATCTCAGCAGGGGTCATGGTCCTCGAGCAATAGGCTACAGGCAGTGCTGTTGCCATGTCTGATGAACTTGGATCACATCGAACTACCTCCTCCTCTAAGTTGTAATAACAAAGTACTAAGGTCTCTGTGACCACTTTCTTTAAAGTATTAAATAATGCCTGCTGGGCTTTGCCCCAAAACCGCTGTATGTCATTCTATGTCAGTTTGCACAATGGCTTGATGATGTCTGACAGGCATGACAATAATTTGATAGGATACTGAACTAAACCCAACAGTATCTGTACTCCAGTTTTGTTGGTAGGTACAGGTATTTCAGTAATCACTCTCACCTTAGCTGGGTCTATGAGCAATCCAATATCACATGCCACATGTCTGATAAAAGACATCTCTTCCTCATGTAGAGTCACTTTATCAATGCTCAGTTTGACATTCCTCTCTCTGCAGCATTCCAGGAATGTTATCCAAGTGTTGTCATGCATGCGGTTGACTTCCTTGGTCATGTCACTGTAACCAACTACAAAGAAATCATTGGCAATGACTTCAATTCCCTTGAGTCTGTGGCTGAACTCATGCATCTTGCACTGAAACACTTCTGCAGCAGAGTTGATGCTAAAAGGGAGTTGTTACCTCTGTTTATCTGCTTCTGTCATAAACTGAAATGTTGAAAATGCATTGTGCTTGCTCCCCAGTAACTGTCAACAATGTCACTACCTGGATGGTTCTGTCTTCATTATTCCGCTTGGTTACAAGTGAATAATTATCCCATGCAAGCAAGAGCTTTTCCCACTTTTCTGCTGCATTTGCACTGTGATCTTCACAAAATGACTGTGGTGGTAAAGCAAATCCTGTACCCATGTTTGTATGATGGCCTAGAGAGTCGACACCTAGTGTAAATATTTAAACCACTGAAACACTCCAATTTCACTTCTATCACCCATTATTACTGATCTATAGGCCTATACAACGCCTTAATATATAAAATACAAACAAAACTAGGTATAATGTTCATTATAAACTACACTTAAGTTCATTCAGTTGCTTAGCTTTGGACACAATAACTGAAGCATATCATGACAATGAACATCTGTTATGATCATTGTTAACTTACAATCATTATCCTCCATAATCATTAGCCATTTATCAACATTGTTATGATCACCATACTTCCATCAGAGCAGTATGTACTGTTATGACCACAATGACAATCAGATTTTCATCTTGACTATTTGGTTTGAACTGTTTATTACGCTGTCTCTCTTAAAACTTTAAATAAATAAAACACATACCTCAGAAGTTTTGAAACCAGACAGAACAAAACAATCGCTGTGCTGTAATGGGTGAATACAGACATCAAACCAATGTTTCACTGCAAATAAAATATGAATAAGTAATTTTAATAGAAAAGTAAATGTTTGTAATTCAAAGTATTACACCACATTGAATACAGTTAGATGTGTGTCGCAATAACGGATGACTTAGGAATTGAGATCATTTGACTGGTATCATTACTGCATTACTGTGCTCTTCTTCAAGATATTAAGTATCATGGTTCAATATTAAGTGTGTGCTTTCTGAACCAGACAGTAGAGTTTGTTTTGTTGAAACTGAATGCAATAAGTTGCAATGTTGCAGCAAACTGTGTGAAGTGCTGTCACCAGATGTAATGAGTTGTGAAGTTGATGATAACTGAGTTGATTGTCACATCATGATTAACAAGAGTCACCAGATGTAATGAGTTGTGAAGTTGATGATAACTGAGTTGATTGTCACATCATGATTAACAAGAGTGCATTTTGTAACAGGAAGTACCAGACTAAGCTAAAGAAACATTTTGATTTTATATAGAATTTATGGATAATATTATATTTTATTGTGTGATGTCACTTCAGAACAATGGCAGACTTTCACTTTAATGTAAGAAGGGGAATATCTTATTATCACGCCTTTCAAACTAAAAAACATGGACGACTTCCTTCTCATCTAGACAAAATTAACGAGGAAGGGTAGCAGGGGTTATGGTTCTCCAAGAGCAGACAGTACAAAATTCTTATATAATTCATGCAAGTTTTGGCATTGTTTTGACCTAAAACATTGAGTTTGTAACAATGTGAAAACTATTATTCTCAGTTTAACTCACCTTCAATTAAGTGTAGATAAACAGTCAGCACAATTCCATGACATTCTTTACTTGCAATACCTGTTTCCTTCATCTCTAAAATCTTCAAGATCAAGTACCATTAACAAGTGACCGAACAGAAATGCTATTACAACAAAAGTTTGCCATATCATCTTAAACGTGCCAAGAAGCGAGCTTAAATCTGGTCTGTTAAAAAGTAACTACACAGACTGGATTTCAATGTCAATTAATAAGATGAAAGAAGGATACTTTAAAGCACACCCAAAATGTGTTTTAAGGGCATAATCTGTATCAGAAAAGAAGGAATGGCAACAATTTTGAACACTGTTCACTGATCATAATGTATATATCTAAATTCTATTTATATGATGCATATTTTGTTGCCTATTACTTTTCTTAGTGTTTTTGTTGACATATAAAATGTAGTAGATATGTAGTCTCCTTTCTTTAACATATATTTTAATTTAGGTTTATAAAGTTCACGAAAATAAAAATCAAATCTCAAATTTTATCTTTATTAGCTTGTTCTGTAACAATTCATTAGGCCTTTGATCTGCAAGCCATTTGGTGCAAGATAATTCTCTTTAGTCCGCATCAAATAGCACGAGCTCATGCCTTTAATGCAGCCTTGTCCTACAAATTTTTTTCAGGCCAAACCCTAACTTATAACAAGTACCAAGATGCAAATAATCAAAGAATTGTCTGATCTGTCTTTTAAAACATTAATATTCATAACTACTACCTCAGATTAAAAACAACTCTACCAACCATGCTTGATATAAGTTGATATAAATCACTTGTATTAGGTCTAAGTAAAGGCAGAGCGCGATGTAACAACTGACACCAACAACTCCAATTGACATTAAAGGCATAGGGTGAAAGGGTCCAATAACATAGAAACTACCTAATAAGGGATGCGAGATTTCAATCTAAGAAATGCTGTTATAGACCTAGAAATAGTTTGATCAAATGCTTACAGTCTCTGCAAGCGTCACTAAGCTCGAAATTTCAGAAAATCTATTGTGCTGAAATGTAAATAGCAGTGTTGCGCTAGGCTTACCTTAGGATGGTTAGTGAACCACGCTATTCCACACCCTTGATCACCCATTTTTCAAAGCTTTTCAGAATCTTTGGTAGTTTTTAAACTAATATGGCATTCACTCCAGTTAACGGAATGAATCAGTGAGTGTACCTCTTCGCTCCCATACACGTGAGGGGGCAACCACACCCATCAGCTGGGAAGCTGCTCCCGTTCTCGTCCGAATTAGCCTCGTTTCAAATTGAACTAATTAAGATGGCAAATGGCCAAATTAGTTTTCGTGACGCCAGGGTAAGTTTAAAATTTGTCAAAACATTTGGACGAAGACTGTTATTGTTCTCTTTGCATAGTTTTGTTATCTTACAACAGAGCACAGTAACACATCTGTTTTCAACAGACATGTTATTATGCAGAAATCAAGTCCAATTATCAATCAGCCTCAGTTTGATGGTGACGAACAGCACTGAGTCGATTTTTTAAAAAACAATCATTTTTATAAATCCAGCATTTATAACCGACTTACCGGTAAGTGTGAACTTGATCGTCAAAGAATATTGAAACGACCTGCGTCAAACATTAACTTTGCACCTGTTCCAAATTATAGCTTATCGGCTATAATTTGGTATCCCAGCTTATTAAAGTTCCTTGTGAAGCCATAAGGTAAGTTCACTTCTCCGATATTTGCCTTGGCCTTGTAGGCTTATATTTTGAGTTAGGGGATGCTTGTAGGTTTATGCATAGGTACGCTGACTTATAAGTATTTGCAACTTAGCTCATGTTAAACGACTTTGAATGGTCGAAGTCAAAACCATCTTTTATGAAAGTTTGTGTCAATCCTACTTACCTGGAGATTTTCATAGTAGAACTGAGTCACCAATTGTGATAACAGGATACGCAAATTAAGGAAACAAAGATCATAAATTTAAGCGAAGGTCAAAGAGCATAACAGACCTCGGATTTGCATGTTGCTTTATTTTTCAAGTGGATATGGTGGTATGTACTGTCACCCTAGTATATCCAGTCCCTTAAAATTTACATGCTTGCGTCCTGTCTGTATTAGTAGCTTCAACAAGTACTATGATTTTGAGGTATATTTTCATTAATTCAGTATATTGTTTTCCGGAATATATCAATGTTTCCTTGCAGTGAATATATCATTGTGACCATGAAGCATTAAAACCCTAGGGTGAAATCCACGTAACGTACGATGGAGATGTGAGGTGTATACTCTTTTATTTCCTTAACATGCTGGTGTAAAACAATGATAAAACAATACATTAATGTAATAGTGGAAGGGTCTGCTACCTATATCTGGGGTAGCTTCATATTCCACTGTCCTTATATCTGGCGTGACGTTTACATGGATTCCACCCCAGTTGAAACTAGGTCAAATGACAGAAAATTTGACGCCTCTCCTACTGAGCTGAACAGCTAAACAAGAAAGGTCAAAAGGCTATGAGACATGTGACCTCCATTGTCCACTGTTGTGATTGGGTGTCTGTCTATACACCCTCAAACTGGGTGTGTGTTGATTGCCCAACTGTGATTTTCTTTGGTTACCAGGTGGTAACCAGCAAAGGCACTTTTCTTAATATGTTAACAGCATGCAAGAGATATATTTCATATCACAAATTGAAAATATGGAATCACATGGCAACATGTGCCATTGTCACCAATAAGAGGGGTATGTCAAAAACAGACCTGCCAAACTCCTGGCTCAGTAGGTCAAATATGTTGTAAAATTTGACTGTAAAACTTTTGCTGATCTTTTCCCAAATCCTAGAACTCAATATCAAACAGCATTATGACATTTCAATCAAGATGATGGAATTATCCCTCATGAAAAATGGACAAGCTTGTGAGCTCAAGTAGTTCAGTGCCTTCTACAATGAATAACCATGGGCCTCCAGAGAATTCTGCTTGCCTTCCAACTTATCAAAACTTCACCAGGGATAATTACTTGTTTGAGACATTTTTCAATGTATTGCCCAATACCATTAACATGAGTTTGGCAAAATAGTAATATGTAATCAGAGCTTGTCATTGTTACTTAGAATGAATATGTGAATGCAATTATTATCATTATTATCACTCCCTGAGCTCTCTTTCATTTGGGCTAACCAAAGCTGCATAAACTTGGTGTACATAAACAAGAATGAATATACATCCATGTACATAGGAATAATCATTACTACATTAAAAACAAGAACAAAATGCATCATAGCACATAGCAGTTCCCAACTAACTGGGCTTAACCATCAACAGGAGTCAATGGCACCTTTAATATTAACAGAAATATCTCAACAGTCTGATAAATGATATTGAGACAACAGTCATGTCTCCTTGAGAACCTTAAAGTTTTTTGCAGAGCAAGAATTGTTCTGGTTCATATCAATCAACTGGTCAGACAGTCCAGGTATAACTACTGCCATAGGCATTGGAAAATTCCTTTTAAGCCAAAAAGTCATATTCCATGTTATCATACTCTGTCGTTGCTTCATTGCCTAAATGTTCCTTATTCTAGTATGAGTCGTAGCCAATCGTAGGTCACTCACATGTCTAGGTATATCAACGACTTTCACCTTGACTGCTGAAAGAATTGCTCTCATGCTTTTTTGCCTAAATAGTCATGCGTCTTGTGTTAGCAGGTTTCACAAACACCAAATCTCCAAACGAATAAGGATATGCACTGTTCACTCACATCTCCTCCAGGATTGATCCCAGAAGGATTGATAGGAAGCCTCATTTCATTAGGCCACTTTCACAATCCCCCTTCATTTGGGGAATAATTGTACCAGAACACCATGTCAATGGATTCTCCTTTGCACTCATATACTTTATGGTGTGATGATTATGTTCAATTACACCGTCACTCTCCTTTGCTCCTTGCATTCATATACTTTATGGTGTGATGATTATGTTCAATTACACCATCGCTCTCCTTTGCTCCTTGCACTCATATACTTTATGGTGTGATGATTATGTTCAATTACACCATCGCTCTCCTTTGCTCCTTGCACTCATATACTTTATGGTGTGATGATTATGTTCAATTACACCATCGCTCTCCTTTGCTCCTTGCACTCATATACTTTATGGTGTGATGATTATGTTCAATTACACC
>JANTCA010049963.1:0-18169 GCA_024741275.1 Chironex yamaguchii
AGGTTGCCATATACATATACTTTCCTTTCTGACGTTTCATACTCTGAGGAGTGTCAGACGAAAAAAGCTTTTAAGTAAGATTTTAGCGCAATGTCGCAAATTTTCAAGGCGACTTTCATAAGAGCATGTTTTATTATTAATTTTACTTTAAAAGCAGTTAATAATAATTCAGGGTTAATAGGTAACAAATAAAGTACAAACATTGTCAGTTAACCACAAATTTTGGAGACGAAAATGAGCTATTCATTATCTTTCAACCTATAATGTTGTCACGATGCAACTCAATAAGAGAAGGAAATGCCCTTACAAAATACAGAGTACTAGGGCTAGTATATATCCAGAATATCATAAAGCCTCTTGCTTGTCAAAACTTTATAATTCACATTAGTGTTGTACTCCTTGAAAAGCTGGACTCAAGGAAATCTGAAAGGAAATAGGGTACGTCAGTTGAATTGTGACGTTGAAAGATGATGGCCAGGATATCATGCAGGTGAAAGAAATATAACAACAAATCCTGCAGCAAGTCAATGTTTATCATATGCTAGAATGCAAGGTGGCAACTGGTGCACTGGATTAGTATGGTCATGTCTGTTAAAGTGACATGACAGCAGTATGGAGAAGTATGTGATGACAAGAAAGATGTGCAGCAATAAAAAAGAGGGAGACCACAAATTGGCCGGTTTAGTACTATAAAGGAAAGTGCAGGTGTAAAAATATAGATTAGTGATGAAAATACCTATTGGAACTGAAAGGCTGCCGAAATGGAAAGAGCTCGAGGTGTGGATGACACCCAGAAACCATTTCAGATAGTCAAGAAACTAGCTGGAAGCAGCCTTATGTTGGCAGCTGATTCCATCTGGACAATAACGGAGTTGAGATCACCAAACTGGATTCACGGCTGGAAAGTTGTGCTGAACACCCTCCATGACCTACTGAACAGGCCAGACCCTCAAGTCCTTGACCCTAATCTACCTGGGGCATCTGATGTATCATAAGGACCATACGAAATGATGGATGAACCCCCAACTGAACATGAGATCCAACGTGCCATAAAATGCAAAAAAAAAACCCACAAGGCTTCGAGTCCGGACAATGTGAATCCTGAACTCCTGAAGCATGGTGGCAAGACATTGCTCAAGGAGCTCACAAGCTTATTTCAGAAGATCTGGACCTCGGCAACAATCCCCTCTGAGTGGGAAGTGGTCATTCTTCTCCCATTCTACAAAAAAGGGAGCAAAAGTGATTGCAAGAATTACCGCAGAATCTCTCTGCTCAGCCTGGTGTATAAACTACTGGAAGCCATCATTTTTGACCAATTGCGACCTCTACGTGATTGACAAACCAGAGAAAATCAGGTCAGCTTTCGATCTGGCAGGGGCTACATTGATCATCTATTCACCATCAGACAGATACTGAAGACATGCCATGAGTTCAGGAGAACGACCCTTATCGCCTTCTTGGACTTTTCAGCAGCATTCGACAGTCTCCACCGAGACAGCCTCTGGGGCCTGATGAAGATGAATGGTATCCCACCCCAAACCTGCAGAGAGATATGTGCGATGTATGCCAACACTAGTAGCAAGATCAGGGCATAGAACAAGGAAAGTCGTGATTTTGTCATCAACAGTGGAGTCAGGCAAGGACGTATTTTGTCACCAATCAGTTTCAACATTGGCATTGATTACGTTCTCGGCCATGCATTGGATGGGAAGCCAGGTGGCATTACACTGTTAGAAACTCAACCACCTGTTACCGACCTCACGTTTGCTGATGATGTTGCACTCCTTGCGGACGATGTGACAGTATTGCAAGACATGATCAGTAGGGTCGTGGGAGAAGCTGTCAAAGTGGGCCTACTTCTGAACAGTAACAAATCGAAGGTTCTGTCCTGTTGACATCAAGGTAACATCCATCTGATGATTGGACAGAATATGCACAAGGTAGTGGACTCCTTCACGTACCTCAGAAGCCAACTCACCAGCCCAGAGAACATTGGTACGGAAATAAGGACACATATTCAGAAGGCAAGGGTAGCATTTAACGGGCTTTCCAAACTCTGGTTGCAACGGGATGTCAGACTAAAAACAAAGGTCAGGATTTACATGGCTGCCATTCGCTCCATAATGCTGTATGGATGTGAAACCTGGCCACTGAGGGTCGCTGATGAAAAGCAGATGGAGGTCTTTGCACACAGATGTCTAGTGATGAATAGCCCATGTCTTCTACTTCCAGCATGTCACCAACGAAGAAGTCCGTGCTAGGTGCAATGTCACCAGCACCATAATTGAAGACATAAAAAAGCACTGATGGAAATACTAGGGGCATGCGTTTACAAATGGAGGACTGGCACCTCCCAAAAATGGCCTTCAAAGTGCAACCTGGACCCACTTGGAGAAGACCACCTGGAGGGGTCCACAAGACAACGATGCGCTGCTTCAAAAAAGCAATGGACATGTACATTGGTCCTCTACATTTTCATTACCCAACATGGAAGGACTGTCTTGTAACACTGGCCTTGGACAGAGCACAGTGGAAGCAAATAACCCAGACGGTGATCAATGCTATCTGATACCGGAAAGATCAAATAAAAAGAAGTGATGTGTATTTTTGCTGTCAATAACACTAGTTGACATCACAGTATGTCCCAGTGTAAAAGGTTTAGTTCAATGACTATCCCAATGATACGTAATATCAATAATCATGAGTCAGAAATTATGCTTAGTTCATGTAGTTCTACTGCATGATAATCTAATTACTTATTTAGTGTGATGGCAGAGACTATATATAAGTAGCTATATATAAGTAGCATGACTGACCATGTAACGTGGTTAAAATTAGGCTATGATACACATACACCTTGTTGTGGGTGTATATTGAAATCACTGTGTCTTCAGTCTTTGTGTTCTCCTCACAACTATACACACAGGGACCCTATAAAGGATTTTCTAAATGCCTCATTTATTCCTGCAAGTTCCAAGGATGACCAGGAAAAGAGAAATGTAATTTTAAACTACCTCAAAGCAAGTTGATCTGAGTAATTTCCCTACAATATACTCAGAACTTATTCCAACTTGTGTGTCTTGTTTCTGAAGAGGCTTGCCACCAAATTAGTGGAGCAAGAACAACTCCTTGGTTTGAAACCCAGACAGGTCTAAGATTTGAATGATTATCAGTCAAGTCTAATGAATGGATTCAGGTGGAGTCTTTATTCACAAATGAGCTGCCAGAGAATTTGACAAAGTTCTAATAAAAGAATATGTGGAAAAATCCTTATCAGAGCCAACAATTCCAAGAGCAATCTACTAGAAGGTAGTGTGTTTAAGGTAGATAGTAACTCAAGCAATAAGAATACTAGTAAGATTAATTGGTGGCAAATTAAAATTGTTTTGCATCATCGCATACATGGACAGTTACCAAATCCACTATATGTATGGCACACAATGCCCTTTGTAATGCTTGTAAAAAGGTAAGTCATTTTGCAGAAAGCTACTTCTGTAAGGCTAAGAATTGTAAACTAGTTATTATGGCTCGGGTATTACCTCTATCTGTTAATAATAGTAACATTTTTACTATATCAGAATCTAGGCAAATGGAAAGAAATTTACATGCTAGTTAAGGCAGCTGATACTCTGGTTGGTTTAATGTTGGACACAGGGCTAAGCTGTTAACTTAAGTGTCATCAATAAGCCGGGGTTGCCTGAAGCAAATCAAACAATGCACTGAACCATATTTTTTCATATTTTCAAAATTGCAAATGCTGATATGCTTAGATAACCTAATGTTTTATGCTTAAGAATTACATTTATGATGCACTTCAAGTTAATGTGCATTATACACACATTTGCTGTTCTGATGAAAGAGACTCGACAGTATCCACTAGAAGTCTTGCTCCTCAAGGCCAGACTGTCAGAGTCCAATTGAAATCATACAAAACCACCAGTCCATGAGCCAAAATTCCCAATTCATGTGCCTCATGTGCACCAGGCACTTTTAAACGAAGTTGTCTGACCTGAGAAATCAGCCAGCTCAAAAGAATAGTCTTCTGCACTTATCTATCATAACATATATTATATTAGTTCTACACTGGATCCAGGGCTTTATTAATGTATTGTAAATAGTTTATAACCTGGGGCACAGACAAATAGTCATATAACTTGGCCTATTACGTAACGAATGCGTGGATGCAAGAAATAAACGGTACCGTACTTTTACGCACTCTTTGAGGTAGCAAAGCTATTCAAACTCAGGGCGCCAGGTCTTGCGCACAAAATGTAAGTTGAACAGAATATTGACTTCCTGCAAAACAGTAGTCGTCAAGTACAATGCGCTTTCCTCCACACTCCTTTGTAAAAACCGAAAATTAAGTGAGTGCGTCTTTAAATAGTCGTTAAAGAGCAGTGAAAATACACTTACTAGCTAAATGAATGATCTGCTAGTGGATTAGAATGTGCTCTTTGTCGAAAATATTTCTTTTGGGGTAGTGCCACCACTTCAGTGGTGTCCTCCGTCCCCATCGCTTGACTGTGTCTTTGTATTACCAGCTCGCAAATAATGTTGGATTACAACGCAAAAAGATGGAAAACAATTATAAATTAAATATTCTATCTATGCTGATTACAGCATAGCTACCGCAAGCTCAGGTACCTCGCAAGTGCAGACCTAATGGTAGTTTGAAGCCATTGCCATATAATCTGCTCCTCGAGACGAGGCAAAAACAAGAGACCTACCCCATCCAGGTATAATCGGGGATACCGAGTTGTTCATTCAAGGCCGAAAACACGAGAGCAAAAATCAGACCTATTCAAGTTCTTTTGGGTATTAAGTCAACTGTCACCTTAAAATTGGATCTGTACCTATATAGATGATTACTTTTTGCAACTTGTCCCGGGCATGACCCTGCGAAGATATGAAAGAAGTTGCCTGACGAACACGTTAATGAGGTGCTCAATGTTCTCATTTCTACTGTTTCACTTAGAGCCCGTTTACATGATGCCGGTAGCATGTCGGTATCACTTCGTACCGGCATGAAACCATGCCTGCATTCCATATCGGCATCATATAAACGGGGTGTAGCGATGGAATCGACGAATCAAGACATCTTAAATTCACCTCTGAGAAACAACGCCTCGGTGACTCAGTTGTCGGAGCATCTGCCCGGTAAGCAGAAGGCGGCGTGTACGGTTTCGCCTTAGACGTAAGGTTTATTTCTCAGAATAAAAGCAATTTAATGTTCTTTTCAAGACAACTCATAAGGGCATAAGTCAAAGGTCAAAACATTTACAATGGTGACCCCGACGTGATTCGTCAAATGCATCACTACAATTACGTCAATACAGGGGTCTTAATTTTGCTGACATAAATTAAATTTTCCTACAAAAGTACATGTAAAATACTGAGGGTCGCATTTATTGAATGGGACTAGATAGTGTGACAGCAACTTGTACTTGTTTTTACTGACTGGGGATTATCCGAATGAAATCCTGGATTCTGGATCACTTTTGTGGTAATGAAAATTTCATAGTGATAGTGAGAGATGTACGGCTGTGATTGTAATGCATAATTTTCTATTGTCATGATTTTATGAATCTATCAATCCATTCATTGATTGCTTCATACATTCATTCATTTTCACTTTAACTACAAGGAGAGTAGCCCCTCAGCACAAGTGCTGGTTTTCAAGGGACCTTCCAATAACATAAAAATACAGCGAAATAAACTAAGAAATATATTTAGAAACCTAGTTACAATCTATCAATTCTTTGTTACAAATACTATACAAATTTACAGGAAAACATTTTCTCAAAACGACTCGTCCATTCATTGGCTCATTTACTCACTCAATCACTCAGTTATCAAGTCGGTCAATTAGTCCGTCAAATACTCAATCGTTCACTACATGTCAAAAATTCATACGATTTTCAACCTATTCATTTGTGAAATTCAACACTCTAGCTCTCTTCATCACGTTGCTTTTGTTAACTGGATAACTTTCTCACTTTGGTCTACAAACATATTCCTTTGTGTTTGGGGAGTTAAGTACGATCAAATTAGACTCACCAATGCTTTATTGAAGAAACATGACACAAGAGAAATCCATGACATAACATCACAACTTTTTGAAACGAAACAACGAAAACTCAATTTTTTGACAGGTAAGCTTGCTTTTGAACTACGGGTTAAGGTGTGATGTTGCAAGTAGATGTTACTTGTGTCAATTTGAATAATGACACTACGAGTGGTGCACAGTCACGTTTTCGCAAGTGGAGGTCCAGACCCAGTAATTCCCCTCCCCTTGCAGAATGGCATGCCACTGATTCCAAAAGACAGATAGAGGAATGCTTCTTGCACCGTCAGTCTAATACATATGAAGTGGTATATCTGCTTCTGTGTCAAGCCGAATTTCTGGACGACGAAGACAGATACATTGCTAAAAAAATGACAGACACATTTTGTTTGTCTTAGTCCTGCTGATTATGCTCAATTACATCAACTGCATGACAAGGCCTGCAAATTCTTGTTAAGGCATCAAACATTGATGTCGTGAGTAGAAGTTGCAAATTTTCAATACTACTAATCCCTCGTAAATAATTATTGTAACACTTAGAATCCCCCAACGCATGACTAACAACAAAGTATTTACCAGGGACACACACAACACCCTCTTGCATTTGCTTTTGAAAGATATAGGAGCACATGGAAAGGGTCTTTTAAATCATTGCAGTCATTGGTTTTCTTAATTAAAACGGATGTGTTGCAAACCAGTGAAGAGATATTGCTGTCCTTTGATCTGATGTAAAGGTCGTAGCAGGAAAAGGCAAACTAAAACAATAACGATGTCAGAACTTTCATTGGCTCCATCCCTACTTAACCCCTACTCAATTCTATACCATCGAACAGCAACATGATGCCCTCCCCACTCATATATGTATGACCCCTTACACCAGGATACGAAAGGTTACCACAACAAGGCAAGGAAAATGCAAATAATTCATACTTCTTTGAATCCACTTTTAAATGAAATTATACAAAGAGCTGGTAACATAATTTTAAAATTTAAAAGAATTCAAAATACAAACATTGAATAATTTCAATATGTCATTAAACAAATTGTAAAATTTCAAAATGAATGACTGTTGTTTAAACTAACAATACAAATGAACAAAATAATCGTCTTAACTTAAAAAGACATGTTCATATACTTCCTGTATAATCGTGACAGTAACGTATCCAACATGTTTTGCACGTTTTAATAGTTGTTTCTTTTTCAGGTATTCTTAAACAATTATTGTGTAGTATTCTATAGCTTACCAAAAACAAATACTCTCAAAACTATGCCACAATAAACTGTAAAGGAAACTATTCTTGATTTTCCTTGACGTCAGTTAGATCCCAGTTTCCATCTCCTTTCAGATTCAAAATCTGATCATGGTACTGACGAAGACTCTTTTGATGACCAACTGAAATGGTTGTTATTCCAAGTTTTGCACAGTTCGTGTAGAAACAATCCTCTTCTACTTCCCCTAAAGCACTCGTTGGCTCATCCAAGACTACAATAATAAACAAGAATAAGACGGGTTACAATCATTGATACATTCCATACTAGACTGGAAGATTAGTCAATAGATGTGCTGTAATGCAATCAGCAACATCATGACAAATTCACCTCTGAGAAAATAACTGTCAAAGAATTCTGCCCAGAAAGCAGAGGGTCATGGCTTTGGTCTTATGCCATTTATATGGTGCGTTTCTAGAGTTTCAAGGACTTTACTCTTTTTATAAAGAAGGAAAATGCCGATGATTCAGTTGCTCATAATACTGTGACAGGACCACATTCACTTCCCCTTCACCATTTGAATCACCATGTTTACACTGGAAGAAGCCCATTTGTCCTAGCTTTTACCTTGAAGTGAATCTACTTACTATGGGGATATCTGGCCTAATTGTTATTGTGTTTATATGTAACAGATTCATTAGAACTTTTTGCATAGTTTGTACGAATTTTCCACTTATTTATACTGAAAGTATCAATTTGTTACTACTATCAAGTGCTTGTGTTGACATTGGACCAGATGCATCTATGACAAGGAGACAATTAAACCATTCGCAAACTTGCACACTTATTATACTCTTGAGGGTGAAGTACCGATGGAGCTAAAGTGCGAAAATCCACAATTAGCCTTACCACCAAAAGACATATACCACCCAATGCTCCTCTTTACCATTGGGCCCCAAAGAATGCCTCTGTGTTTAAGGTGAATGATCATACATGTAAGTCAACGTGTACGTGAAAGAAAATAGGTGCACTTTTTAACAACCTTCTCACTCTTCCAGGTTCATCAGACTACACGCCTACATAAAACATCTTAAGTCACGTCCCCCACTGGAAAAAGTCCCTAGGAGGCATACGATCTGCCTATAAATACATTAAGAAGAGGACTGGCAAGGGCCAATTTCTCTTGTGGTTCAATAGAGTGTCTCACATGGTCAATAAAGTTAAGTCGACACTTACAAACCAGCAATGTCAGGCCATGATTGAAATGATTAGGACCATCAAGAATCAAAACATCAACAAAAGAAACAGAACTAACCACACCATGAAGGCATTCTGTACTACAAATTATGTGGCCATCACTGTGGGCGTGTATAGGCTTAACCAGCATCGAGTTTGACTGCAACATAAGACTAACAATTTACTAAGTAGCTCTGATCATCTCCTAAGACACAAAAGCCATGACTACTAACTTCCTTTTCTTTGAGGTGCCCTATCCAATACGGGACGTTGGCGGACATGACCTTCCATATTGTTCTTTCTCTTGCTAGATGTAATATGTCACAGATTTTAATTTCTTGCCATTCGCTCATCACAGTTTTGTCTTTGGCGCCCCCTGCTTCTTCTTCCTTCTATCTTTTCCGTGAGTATTGTATACTCAAGGCCATTCATTCTCTCTAGATGTCCAAGTAACTTCTTTTGTCTTTTTCTTGTCATACTTATTAGTCCTCTTTCAGCATTAGCACTTCTAAACACTTCTTCGTTGCTTACTCTGTCGGTCCAACTGATCTTTAAAATTCTTCTTAGAAACAATACTTCAATGGCTTCCGGCCGCTTCTGCATATCTTTTAAGATTGTCTAGCATTCACAAGCATACCTTAGGATGGAGTAAATCTAGGTGTTTAAAATTCTTTTCTTAACTTCGATGTTTATTTTCCCATTGACGAGAACCTTCTGAAGTCTTCTGAAAGCATCCTTGGCCATTCCTATACGAGATCTTATGTCACCATCACACTTGGCATCTGATGCTATGATGCTTCCTAAATAATTAAATTACTACTAACTTATCTAGCTTAAAATACTTCAAAAACAATAAAATAAACCAGTTACATGACAACAAGCAGTACCTGCAAATTTGGGGCAATGAAAAAAAACTCTTGCAAAGCACAACCGCTGAGTTTCCCCAGGGGACAATGCCTTATACCAATCCCAGTTTGCAGGTACATCAACTCCACCAATTCTGTTGATTAAACTTAACAGCCCAACATCTTCAATGCATGTTTCAACTCTTTTTTTCACCTTTTCTTGTTCGGAAGAGGCGAGCGGGAGCAGAGATGGATAAATGACCTACAGTAGGAAAAAGTAATTTACCATCAATATTACTTAATTAACTGCTATTGTCCCCAGTCCAAGGTTATCTTTTAAAATGAGACAAAAAAACATTTACTAGAAAATTGAGAATGGGCCAAAATGTACAAGGATGAGAATTTTCGGATAATTGGCACAGCTAGATTATAATTTCATCTAAGTGTACTGGAGTCTGCCTACATTAAAACAAGAAAACCAGTACTCTGTAGGCAAAAAAGTTCGTTTTTTTCACTTAGACTCTTCCAATAATGTTTTTTCTTGATTTTAACTTTCTTTGTTTCCTTTCTTGTTTATGATTGGCTAGTTTTGATACATATTTCATATCAATAGGTTGCCATATACTTTCCTTTCTGACAATTCAAACTCTGAAGAGTGTCAGAAGAAAAAAGCTTTTAAGTATGTTTTCAGTCCACTCTCATAAAGAGGTTACTTACTAGTAAGTTCCCAGACCCTGGCATGGGAATCAGCTATGCTTAGTAATAAGTACACCAACAAAATTGAGATCATTAGGGAGTATGAAGCTAGAAAGGTGGACTCTTAGTGAGAATGGTTTCTTGTTACCTTTTCTTTTCAATCACTTAAAAAGGTAGGGGGACATGGAACATGATGTACCATCCCTTGTGCTCATGTCATTGCGGATCACGCAAAGGTCTGGTGTCATAGGTGTGAAGACTTCAGTCACCACAGGTCTCTGGACAAGTTGCACCTTCTGCGAAATATTGGAAACTGAAAACATTACTTTTACTACCCTGGTATGTAGTTGTGTGTTTTTTCATCAGAAACTATCAATGACTCATACAATGTTCGATCAATCCTTTGCGCTTAATACTGCTTGAAGGGCCTAGTTGACTAGTGATCCAGTCAAAATGGTTGTCATGAGGTAAGATGAATAGAAGGTTCATCAGAAAGACTCAGCAGGCTGCTGGACCCGTCGATGTGATGAAATGGACCGCTGATGTATTTGCCACAACTGCTACACTATGAGAAGTATCACAGAATTTCAATACTGACACTGTGCCGCTTCATTATGAAATCTAGAGGTGAAGAAGATAATGACATCCAAACTGAATAGATTATTGGCATGTAAATGCATATTGCCACTGCAAATGGGAAATGACTGCACAGCTTATTAAAGACTTATCACATCAGTTTCATGGACTAAGTGTGGCAAAATATCAGGCACTCACCTATAAATTTGCAAAATCTAATGGCAACCCACAAAGAGCAAAAAG
Organism: Chironex yamaguchii; assembly: GCA_024741275.1. Lineage (NCBI taxonomy): Eukaryota > Metazoa > Cnidaria > Cubozoa > Chirodropida > Chirodropidae > Chironex > Chironex yamaguchii. The sequence continues at coordinate 10,870 of JANTCA010049963.1, forward strand.
CAGGGAAGAACTAGCTTCTTTTATTCTAGGATAGGCACAAATTGGTAATTAGAGTTCCAGAATCAACATCCTTCACTTGCACAACCACTTTCAACTACCATACTGTTTCCCAGTGCTATAACAATCTTGCTGCAGTGATGGACAGATACAAGTTCTCTGCTAAGGGTAAGTGTAATTTTGATGAAAATGGCTGTACCACTGTTCAAAATCCAGTGAAGGTCGTTGCAAAGAAAGGCAAAAGCATGTGGGATCAGTGACAAGTGCAGATCAGTGCATAAGGTGGGGAAAAAGTCACAATGGAAAATGGAGCTGTGATATGTCCCCTTTAAGGACGCTTACAATGCAGCAATGGATGGATTCAATCTTATCCAGGGAGACCATTTACAATATATGACACTCCAGTGATTGTTGTCCAGCCCCAAACCATTACACCATGATATGTCTATGTGGGCTTTGCTGCCACTGGCATCTATCTCTATTTTTAAGATTTATTCACAGATCCGATTTTGCCCTAGCAGATGTGACTGATGGTCCAGATCCTGAAATAGCTACAGATACTTGCGCTATATTAGGCTAAAACTAACCACATGACTCTGATAGTCACAAAGATGAAGTAGAAGACAATGATGCATGTCATGAGCAAGTCCATGGTACAAGTATAGATTGTATGGATGCACTGCAAAGTTCCTACACTAGTGAGCCATATGTCTTGCCAACAGCAATCTATCCCTTCCTTAAAGTTCAACTGAAAAAGACTAAAAGAGGAAGAAAGAAAAGGAACACCAGAATACTAACTGATACACCAGTCCATGCTCAAGTAGCACTGGAAAGGGCAAGGCAAGATCCACCTCATGTAAGCATGTGCAATAGGCAACAATAAAGGATCCAAGAGATTTGGTGTTCCTCTGTCTACTGATCTTTATAAGGGAATTACTACAATCGAAAGGAAGACTTGCAGTGAGAACTGTGAGTATGCTTCTACAATTGCATGTTCTAAGACTGGATTTTCTCTCTTCCTGGATGTTACATCAACTACTGGACTAAGCATTGGTTTCTCTGATATACATATATGTATACATATACATATATTTAAATTACAAAAAATAAACACTTTTTAACATTTCCAATAATCCTTCTTCAGAAAACTGTTCTAACTTGCATACATGGACCTTTTATAGAATAGATAAAACAAGTGTTACATAAGTACCATATATATTTCTACAGTATTTGATCTAATAATATTTCTGAAGACGACAATAGCTTTTGGACAAAATGCCAGAATAATAATTTAATGATTAAAGTCATGTTTCTTTGTGTGAAGGTTATCAGCCTGGTTCTAATATTTATTACCAGAATACATTTTCCATCTGGCTTATCTATTGCTACTGTATTGCTAAATGCTTAGAAAAATTACAATATGAGAGTTTTTAAATGTAATTGATGTAAAATGTTGAACTACCTGCTTATTTTGAGGTATATACCATTTGTTCATTTGCCATATCAGTGGCATGATGGCTCGGAGCATATGCCCCCCAGAGGGGCAGCAAAGCTAGATGCCAATTTTGAAACATATTGCTGGGATGCTAAAAATGTAGAAAAGATGTTCTGCAAAAACAGAATCTGTCAGCTTTTTAAGACCCTGCTAGGTCACAATCATCTATGACTGTACGCGTTAAAGCCTTCTAAAGTTGAGAATTTTAATTTTAAATGATTGACAAAACAACCAGAATTAATGAGTTATGAAATGAGGCTTTTTCAAATATGCCTTTGATTTCTGTTTGTCTATAGCTTTTTCCTTGATTTTTGGCAAAAATTCTTACTTGTGTTCTTACAAATTGTTCTTGTAAAATTAATGCAGCTGGTTCTTCGTTAGGGAGAGGTGGTTTACTCTTAACATTATTCATGTTATCATATACTAAGATGTAAAAGAGATTTATCAATAGTTTTCAATAGTTTTGTTGTTCTGGTATTTGTAGCATACGGTTCACTATGTCAAAGAACAATTTTTTTCATAAAAAGATGCTGTCTTGTTCATATCAAGCACTCATTGTGGCTCACAAGCTGCTTAAATTAAGGCAGTATTTGTAGGTATCTGATGATGCTTTTGATTGTGAAAAATTGAGTGGTCTTGATGACTACAAGAAGACCAGTTTGTTTTTATCTTATTTTACAAATTTTGACCAAAATCCAGTTACCTGTTTTTATTCAAGTGATTGATCTCTCACTAGGGGGTTTTGATCCCAGTAAATAGTTCCTCATGTGAAGGGAGTCGGTTCCCAATGGTACCCATATAATCACAGGTTTAGCTACAAAAATGATGTCTGAGCTGATATCAAGGGGCAACATTTTCTTCAGTTAAGGAAGTGCCCTCCTGGACGATTACCTCCAAGCACACAACTGTGCCATATGGTGTGGTTCATCTTATGGCAACATCTGGGGGCAGTTAAATCTCTGAAAGAAAATTTCGGAGGCTCTGATATGATGGAAAGTGCAAAAGATATAAAATATCGATCATAAAATATCCATTGTTTCAATTGTTAAAGGTATATTCCAGATGCGCAAATTAATACTGACAGAAACAAAATGGTGTTACCAGGAAAGACTCCAGGTTGAAAAAAATCTGAAAAGTAGCTCATCTTACCCCACATTCCCCTACTTTATCTGAAACCATACAGTTAATTCCTTCTCTATTAGACAATCACAGCACAATTATGAAGCTCGCGTAACTCACATAGATTTTCAACCAGTGAGATTGACTGTGACTAAATCAATTAAGCAAATTAAAGAATTTGCCTGTACATTTTGGGCCTAAACATGTACATAAACTCAGACAAATGTTATACTGAGCATCATTAAGTATATACCTGAACTAGTTCTAACAGCTATCATAAGAAGGTACCCATCAAATATTTAGTACACAAATCTATGATAATCGAAAATATAAAAAGAAAGGAAAAAAAACCAAACAAGAAATAAAACAAAAAAAGCAAGGAACAATAAAAAGGCAAGAAAAAGAAAGAAGGAACAACAAAGAGGACAGAAATAAGAAAGGAAGAAAAAAGAAAGGAAGAAAAAAGAAAGGAAGAAAGACATAAGGTTTGTAATACACTTACCTGGTCAATTAATGTCCCTGTTGTAAGAAAAGGTTGCTGAGGGAGGAACATGACACCCTTTGAATCTATCGGAATATAGCAATGAACTTTTCCTAATGTTGGCTGCCATAAATTGCTAAGAATTCGAAGAAGAGAACTTTTTCCAGCTCCTACAAGACAAAGATTTCAGACGTCAAACCAGACACAAACACCAGCATGTTATATTTTATGTCCTTGTTCGTACAAACTCTAAATGTATGATAATTAGGGTGTTTCATAGTGGTCTCAGAAATCATAATGCTTTCTGTATCTGTTTAAAATACAATCTAGGTACCTGTGATTAGAACTTATAGTAAAACGTATTCTCCATTATTTATAGTGTTTAAGTTATATTTTCAGTTCCTATGTAGATCTACACTAACCGTGACATACTGCCTTGGTTGCTCTAAGCATGAAGACTTTTTCAAATTTTTTCTGTATTCTCTTACATTTTAATAATGCTTTTATTTTCAAAATCATCTATACTTACAAAGTACAATTATAAACAGTCCAAAGAATCCATTTTTACAATCAACTTCTCTTTAGGCAATCATTACCAGGTTGGATCTGATTCTCATCAGGTTTTGAGGGTAGGAATAAATGGGCACCAGGGGCTTTTTTTGTTCTTCTCCAATTGTTATATGTTGCAATAAGCAATAGGAGAAACAGTGGGATGTTACATAGCAAGGCTCTATTGGTTATTGTATAAGGTCAGATTGTCATCCTCCTATCCATTTATGAAGATTGATCCTTTTGTGCTGGGAATGATGTGAACTTAGTTCAGTTGTTTTTAGATGAAAGCTTGCTAATGCATGGATAGATTGTTTTTCTTTGTGTTCTCTCTAGATATATTACATTATTGACGAGAATAAACAGTTTATAATAGAAGATGGCTCCCTTTGGCAAAATTGATGATTTTAATTCTGACATTCAACAATAGATGAATATTCTGAGAGAATGAGATAAAATTTTCTTTGCCAATGACATCACTGCTTGTTGTACAGTAAGGCTCTATTAGTAATTGGGTAAAATTAGGTTGTCATCCCCCCGTCCATATGGGAAGATTGATCCCTTGAGTACCACAAATGAAATGAGCTTAGTTCAGTTGTTTTTTAGATGAGAGTTTGCTAATGCATGAATCGGTTGTTTTCCTTTGTGTTCCCTCTTGATACATTGCATGGGGGACTAGTGTACTTTCTGCTGCATTGAGAATTTAAAATCAAAACTAACATGCTTATGACATGTCACCATATTCATAGTCTTTGACCAAATACTTACGTAAATTTCAGAGGATTGATTTTTGAAAATACTGACCAGGGTTTGAAACTGACAACCTGGTCTGAAAATGTAGCTGAATACTAGACTGGACTCTGAGTTGGTTAAGAAAGGCTGTAGTTACACTTGAAACATACACTGAAATGAACAAACACGACAATAATTCAAAAATAACCACTTTGACTGACCAACAGGGCCAATTAAGCTCTTAGATACTTTCTCAGTATAAGAGGATGATAAGTAGAAAAGACAGTTCACGGAAGAAACATTTTTGGCTGTACTTGTGTGGCTGGCTAATGATCCTATCCATTATTCTATTCATGAAAAAATTAACATAGATATTCTTTTTGCATGCATAGAAAATTTGTCAGTCAACATTGCTCTTTGTCAAGAATCAATATTGAAGACCATAATGAGAAGTATGGCAGTTTCTGATGAGATGTAGATGTTTCTAGGCATGTGTGGATGCAGCAATGCATGCTTGTGTGTTACTCCTTACAAAGCCAGACTAGACAGGGATGATGCATGAGTAATTTTATGAGTGTGAAATGTCCCTGGTAAAATTTGCATGACCAATACAAGTAGCCTGCAATCAATTAGCATAGGGGACTTTTACTTTATTTGGCCATTTTGAAGGGATGGGAGAGAATATTTGCTCTAGTAAATCCGGGCAATTCAACTTAATGGGCATTCTAGTAGATCATAAAGGAGGGTGATAGACAAAGTGGTCAAAAATGATAATAAGAGAGACGAGTCAGTAAATTAGATAAGATAACAATAAGCTTGAAAGTTATCCACAAGAACTAAACTAACCCTTGATAATGAGGGTAATGAATATGCCTCAAACACATTATTTTTGCACGTTGTTGTGGTAGTCTCCAAGCCAGGGAAATACCGAAGAGTGGAAAGAATCAGGTTACATAAAAAAGACATAAAAATAGCAAACATCTTACCAATACAATAGGGTTTGAGTACTTAAAACTGAAAGTATCAAAATAGCTGACCTGTTTTACCAGTAATTAGAACTGGTTTTCCTTGGCTCAATGTTAAATTCAGCCCTTGAACTAAGGGATTGTTCCCATCAGGAGCTACATAACTGACATCTGTCAGTTCAAACGCTGGTACACTACTTTCCTTGCTAAAGTGACATGCTAGTTGATCAAACGCGTCTTTCCTTGTTAGGCAGAGCTTGTTGATGGAATCAAGGGTCGTGATAAGTTCTCCAATACGATGTGCATATCCAGCCATGTCCTTCACTTTACCAGATAAATCCATCAATGTACTAAAGCAATTAATCAAATAAATTGACACAAAAGCATTCCTGCTAATTAAAGAGCTAAGAGCTATTGGTTCTAGATTATTATAGGTACCCGCAAAAATCGGAATTGCGATCACGATGTAGCTTAGAATAGAACCAATGTAATCAAATAAATTGACAGCAAAGTTAAGCCAAAACTCATAGCTCACGATTCTTTGTTGAGTCTTAAGGAGGCCTTTTAAAGCCTCGGAAGCCTTCACGCGTTCAATTTGTTCCGAACGCATAAATCCTATCGCTTCTGCATTGACACGGAGATCCATGTGCCTGAATCGGAAGTTGCCCTCACGTTCCTCTTGCTGAACCACGATGCCGACAATGGGAGCCATAACAAGCCGATTAATTATTGTACCGACCACAAAATAAACAAAAATAGTGACAGGGCCAAGGTATCCTGCATTTGCAAAACATTGGTAGCTATAATAGACAATAGTGAGGGGTGAAATTATCAGTTTTGCGCTCATGTCGCTTAAAACTTGACAAAAACGGTCAACATCCTGAGTAATTCTCTGGTCAGCGTTGTCTAGGTCACTGAACTTATAGTTCACGTAATACATTGAACGATCATAAAAGTACTGGCTGTGAATATACTCTGTCAAAAGTCCTCTCCATGTCACGTGCAATTTGCCCGAGACAAATTTCACTGCAGCATTAGTCACGGAAACACCAGCGATCAATCCAAGTGAGAGGAAGACCAAAGACTTAAAGGCCTCCCTCTCTTTCGCACCCAGAACTGCAAAAAATTGACTCGGCAAAAGCCCTACATTATAGATGAATAACTGTTGTCCAAGGTTACATCCAAGAAGTATGGTAAATAATAGAAATGAATGGGACGTTAGATTGGGCAAAATAATACTAATACATCTTTTGAAACGCTTCAAAAATACCAAGTCAAGCCGATACTGATTCCCTCTAGCCATCTTCAAACTGCACCATGTGCCAGATCTTCTGTATGTAAATCATTCCACATTAATTAAGATCTCACATGGTAAGGGGTCAACATAAACATTAAGAGTGAATTTCCCGCGGAAGTAAGACCTCGTTTACGATGGATCAGTTGAAATGAGGCTAATCCATAATGCTATCCACAAGCCCCACACTGCAGAACAATAAATCAAGTTTGGGGCATATGCTAGAAGTCTCCCTAACCTGCAAGAAATGTCAATAAACATGATAAACTCAAGTAGAAAAAATTCAAAAAAATGTTAAGCGATGCAAGTTTACTGTAGTGGCCTAAAACTAATTGACTATTATAGACGAAAATACTGTGTAGGAAATTTTTCAACGATAAGGGAACTATTACCGTAAGAAACAATTGACAAAAGGGGGTGCGGTTTTAATATATGCATCTATCTATCTATCTCTCTGTCTTTCTTTCTATCTAACTATACGTCTGTCGGTCTACCTGTCTGTCTCTCTCGATCGATCGATCGATCAATCCATTCATCCATCTACCAATCCATCCATCCATCCATTCATCTATCTATCTATCTATCTATCTTTCTATCTATCTATCTATCTGTCTGTCTGTCTGTCTATCTATCTATCTATCTATCTATCTATCTATCTATCTATCTAT
>JANTCA010049974.1:0-18160 GCA_024741275.1 Chironex yamaguchii
ATGGAACGTAAAATGCTTAATAGAACACTACTCAACAAGAAGAGGAATACCTGGATACAAGAAAGAACTAAAGTGAATAATGTGGTAGAATGAAGTTAAAAATTCAAATAGCGATAGGCGGGTCATGTGATGAGACTAACTGATGTTTGGTGGACACAGAAAACTGCAAACTGGCACCCAAGAGAAGGCACAAAAAAACGACGGGGACAACACACACGATGGGAAGACGACATCAAGGAGCAAGACACCAACTGGAGGAGGACAGCGCAGGCCGTATCGTCCAGACAGGGGTAGCCGGGGTAAATTCCCGGGGCTCGGGAAGAGTTTTTCTAATGCAAGACAAAAAAACGCTTGTTGAACGCTCATTTGTTTGTTTGTTTGTTTACCACGTTTATTGTATCGTTTGGCGTTGGATATATTGTTTTATAATATCTTATCCTCGGGGCCTCTCTGTCCCCTTTCAAGTACGACAAGGCTGGGGACAAGGCTGTTGTTTTATGATTCTAATTACAGAGAATAGATATTGTGAAATGCCAATATATACTGCTAATCATTATCCCGTTTCAGTTTAAATGTTTTGTAGTCGATAGACTTCATTCCTATGTGAATGGCTTCTGTAGTTTACACACAAAACGTGGTTAATCCAGTCCAATATTTTACTACAACTTAAAGTTTTAGAGTGAGAATTGAAAGAATTGGAGAGAAGCTGCAAACGTAAGACATATGTTCATGAAAACACAGAAAAAGCGAGATGAAGAAACAATCATAGGGTCTCGCACAATAATTCATGTTAGAGTAAGAAAGTCAGTATTAACTTCATCTGGAGGTTGGGATGAGAATATCAAATGGAAGAATTTATGGGACAGAATACTAGAGCATGAAAAGAGCATGACCCAAAAGAGAGTGCTATTTATATTGGAGAGAATTTCAGACATGTTTGGAAACAAGTGGGAGTATTGGCATGATGGTTGAACACAGGGTGCAGTTTGAAAGAAAGCAATGGGAAAAAGTTTCACCAGGATAATTAATGACACCTTGTTCCTCGGAGAGAGGGGCCTTCCATTTCATGGGTCCTCCCTTTTGATTGGAGATGTGCTTAACGAGAATTTCCTTGGACCTTTTGGCTCACTATGATCCCGTTCTTTAGGAGCATATTTCCAACGTAAAGGCATCTCAACAATGTGGCAACAAGTTGCAAGTACATTATCTTTCACCACAGTCACAAACTGAATTCATCAGGGCTTGTGCTGCAAGAGGTAAGTCGTGTATTATCAAAGAACGAGATATGGCAAAGTATTTTTCGATCTTGGTAGATGAATCTCCTGATCCGAGTCATGAAGAACAGACTACAGAGAAGATGATGTCTTTTTCATACAAGAGCGTTTCCCAGAGTTTGTCGATTACTGCAACAAAACTGGGGCTTACATTACTTCTTTGATCTTGGAAACTTCGGAAAAAATGGAATTCCTATTAGTGACTTTCGCGGTCAAGGGTCTGACAATGCAGCAAATATATCTGGGATATACAATGGCGCTCAAACGGATATTAAGGCAGTTAATCCCTTGAGCATTTATTCTCCCTATGCCTATCATTCCCTCCATCTCTGTGGAGCAGATCCTGCAGAGTCGTGCACAGAACCTGTAACATCTTTTGCCATTGTTCAAATTGTGTCTCATCCAGCACTCAGCAATGGAAGATACTGCAAACTAACGTTGGATCTTCAGTGCATAATGTATCCGAAACCAGATGAACAGACCATGATGCTCGCCATTTTGCTGCCCATCTCGCGGACATAAAGGCTGCACTTCAGGAGCTCCTCACACTTACGCTTACACCATAAACCACGGTGAGATCAGTGATGTATCTTCCTTTGTTACATTTTGATGTCAGCAGTTTGGCTAAAAATTTTAGTGGCCATTGATCAAAATAACATCTTTTCAGGCAAGGAATGCAACTATAGATGTGGATGTCTCCAATCTCCGTAGTCTTGTTTTAGAGCTGAAGGAGCTCCGTCAAAAATGGCCACAAATTCTCAAAGAGAGTGTTCATGTAGCAAATGAATTGAACATTTCTATAGAATTTCCATCAAAGCAGAAAAATAAGTGACAATTGCTCATTGAAGCGGAAGATAGCCAAGCAGCCATTGACGAGAATGCTTTTAAACGTGAAGTCTTTCATGCAATTTTGGATTCAGTAGTCGGAGGAATAACAACATGTTTTCATTCATGTGGCGGCATAAAAAGCTATCTTGTGACGAGATTCATGATGCATGCACTGTACTTGGCGAAATGTATGCAAACGAAGTCAACCCATTGGTTCTGGACGACGAGAGTTTGCGCCTGAAAAGGGTGCATGTCGCAAATTTTGGAGAAAAGAACTTGATCCACATGCTCTTTCAAATAAATTGACGAAATACAAGCTGCAAGAAATCTTTTACAGTGTCTGCACTGCATTAAGAATCTTTTACACTTTCCCTGTGACAGTTGCTTCATTAGAGCGTTCCTTTAGCAAGCTTAAACTGATAAAAAACTTGATGCAAAGCACGATGACCCAAAATAGGCTGTGTGATCTCGCGCTGCTAAGTATTGAATGCGAAATTCCATAAACAATTGATTTTAAGGACATTATTAACGACTTTGCAAACTTGAAAGCCCGTAAAGTATCTTTTCAAGTTTTATTTAAGCTTTTGTTGTTACTGACTATGCTTATGCTTACACAATGTAATGTTAACTGATTTCATCATTTGATTCAGTCGTTAATTGATTCAGACGGAGAAGCAGGATGATATTTTGTGGGGTTGAAGCCCCCTCTTGCCCCCGCGTCGCTACTCCTGCACAAGGGACCGTGTTGTTTATAGCCAAGGGCTGGAGCTGGCTCTCGAAGGGCCTGAGTACAAGACAGACAACAGTGGTGGCATGCAAGGGAGGCCTTTGCCCAGCAGTGGGATCCAGGAGGCTGCTGCTGCTGATAGTGATGATCATAAGTACTGACGTATACAAAAACATCTTATGAATGAATTGAGAATGCCAACATCCACACATATTCCATTAAATGTAGAATACATATACAGTATATATAATTATAGAAAGCTCCACATGTCTTAAATGCGTATTTGTGCTGAAGCATTGTATTAATAAACGTGTAAGAGTGTGCTGCCAACAATTTACCATTACAAAAACTGATCTGTGATAGGAAAATAGAGGAAAAGATCAGACTGCTTCGATAAGCATGTGATGACGTTAGTACTGGAATAAATCATGCTTCGTTAGCTAATGATTCTCAGAAAGTAAATTACTGTGGGTTCGAATTCTCTAAAAGTGCAATTCAATGATCAATGCAAACTCAAAACCATGAAATAGCAATTATTGTCATATAAGGGTCCTTTCAACAGAATTTAATAACGAGGGTCTTCAAACGGAAGTTAAATTGAAATTAAAGCTTTTGAATAATTCCTGTTAAATTACTGCATGCTCCATAAGAAAAAGAATAAAAGGAAAACGATATGTCTTGTGGCAGATGATTGCATGTCTTAAGCAAATACAACAAATTAAACTGCTTTGACAATGTCTGTAAAAACATTTCCTATAGAACATTAAGGGATCGTTGTGACACACATGAGGGATTGTAACGCTCAGTTCTAACCATCTGATAACATCTCTTCACTTTGAGAAAGATGTGGTCAACCAATGCCTGACATTTCCAGTACCTAGTTACGTCTTTAACCTTCCTGACGTTGAGTGTTGGACAGTGTCTGACGTCAACAACCACTTACACGTTATTTTTATAAGAAACCTAGTACTAGACCCCCTAAAATTTAAGAAACTTTTAGTACTACAAGGAAAGAGTTAAGAAACTTTAGTCTAAGAAGAAAGCGATGAAATTGAGAGAATTGACGAGGAAAAAGACAGAGTGTATGCAGACAGAGATCCTTTGGTTAAGAGAATGATATGCGTTTTTTATGACAGATGGCACATTGGAATTGTTACCTGGTTCAACGTAAAGCTGAACCAGTAGCGAATATTTTTCAAGGAACAAAGCAAAGACTGTGTAGAATAAAGTGAAATTGACAATGTAGATATTATATTTTGCTTTAGATTTAACTCACGCTGACGTTTTTTGCTTGTTATAGTACTAATTGTTTGCTACATTCATGTTTTGTTAACTGAAATTTTTTTGAATAAATTAAGAAATTATTAAGAAACTTTTAGAACTAAAATTTGACCAAAAATTAAGAAACTTTTATTACTAGGCTCTGAAAATAGAACAAAACGTGTACAGACGTCAAAGAATGTAGTTGAAACCTACAATTGGAGAATAGAGTTTAAACGACTTACGCACCAAAATCAAGTTTAGGACTGGTGACAGATATTCAAATGAAATTTTTACAAAGGTGGCAACAACCGACTACCAATTTCTCTGACTTATGCCGTTATAACTCGGTTTACACGAAACCATTGAAGTCAGGTTTCCAGCAAGCCATTTATATTGTAAAGTGTCTTCTAAAAATCATCAAGAAATCATTTCAATCAAATCAAGTCGTCGAGAGGTTACTTAAGCTTCTATAATTTTCATTTTAAGCCGCTTTTGATAGCGTAATAGTATAATCGAGATGTAGAAACGAGTCCAATGCCAACTGTTATCGCGGAAACGGGATTCCTTTTCTCCATTAGCTCCCGTGAAGACGTTCTTTGAGTAATGCAGCATGCTGATTGGTTCTTGATGTTAGTGAATTATTGGCTGACAATGAGAAATCGAATGAAAAACAAAACTTTCGAAGGTGTAAAATTCGGTTGCGAGCATTCAGATGCTATTTGCAAACGTTCGGATGTTAACTGCAAACAAAAAGTTCCCATTCGAAATCCGAACGAAGTGGAAATGGGCCTTCCACGTACACGATCTCCGTAGAAAAGATTTAAGGAAAAGTTGAAGACTCCAAACATAGAAACTCCTTAATGTTTGTCGTATTGTAGCCTGAACGATAATACTGGTGTATTTATAAATGTCAAATCAGTCATTGAGAGGCTACTCAAAAAGAAAGGCAGATATTGTTGAAAGAAAATAGACAAACCATGTACTGGCAAATTGGCAGAAGACAAAAGACTGTCAGTGTTTGTATGGATAGATGTGGATAGCAGAGGAAAACAGAAAATAACATTATCCTCCCGCAGATATTGTAGCTGATATAGTAACAAATATACTTCAAATCCCTTTTTACGCTTAGGTGTGATTTGTGAAACAAGAGAAATGGAGTAATCGGATTCTGTGTAAAAGAAGCCGATCTGCTCAAAAAGCAAGAGCCATAATCTTGTCTGATTGTCGCAATGGTCAAGTCATGCTCTATATGCACCATGGTTTTTAAGAGTAAAATGACAAAAAAACTACTCAAGTTGAAGAGGTCAGCAACATACTTTATATATTAGAATCCAAGTCCTGACGCAAAACAATTCAATTTGGGTAAAAATGTGTCAAGATTAAATAAAGTTAACTATCTTCTCAACATAAGTTGTCGACAGGGTTTAAATGGAAGGTCAAAGGAAGGGAAGATTGCCTTTGAGGCTAATAGTACTCTTATTAAGGTAACAGAAGTAATTACTAGAACCTAACCTGATTGTAGGCCATAACCAAAATATTTCTTGCAGCAAGGTCACGATGAACCAGGTTCTTGCTTTCCAGGTAAACCATTCCGGAGGCAATCTGAACTCCAAACTGTGACAGCATGGAAATCGATTTGATGTCACCATCATGGAGTCTTGATAGAAGAGAGCCCAAGGGAGCAAATTCTGTAACCTAATGGAATAAATTATTGAAACTACAAGGACTCGACAAATAATGAGAATCGGTTGTCTCTGATACCAGGTCTTTCGGATATACTCCTTGAAAAAATAATGTATGATATCATTTACATGATGTGATATGTTTGTATGTATATTTTACTTAAAAGGAACAAAACATTGAAACTACAAGGACTCGAAAAATAATGAAAGTCGTTTGTCTCTGATACCAAGTCATCTGCATATATTCGTTGAAAAAAATAATCAATGATGTTATTTACATGATATGTGATGTGATGTGATATGAGACAATAACAGCAAAGATGGCTTGGTGATAGAAAATTTTAAGATAAGTACCACTTGAGATCAGGAAACAAAAGGAAAGGAGTTAACATAAAACAATACCTACCATTTTAAATGGCGCGTCTCCACTAACGATGATTCCGTAAAATTTGATAATATTGTCATGTTGTTGATCAAGTGATGTTAGATTGGAAACTTCGTTTAGACCAAAATTACCACCAAGTGACTTAATGGCAACAGGTATCTATGGACAACATTACAACAAATCTTGCTTGATACAATATCTCAATACATTATGATCAATACTCTGCAGAAATCGCATCTTTATGGAAGAAAATGACCATATTTGATTACCGTGAATTCTCGAAATTGTGAGAAATTGTGCTACCTCAACAAATGGGAACTGTTTGCTTTGTTACAAAACAGTCCACATCCAAGGGAACTAGACATGTCTAAAGAAGAACTACAGGCTAAATTTCTCAATTGACATAGCTTATTCTTGGTAAATGGACATTACATAACAATGGAAACTCGAGGTTTAGCTGTAAGTAGTAAAGCAGCAAAACAGCTTTAAAAGTTGGCTAATGCTTAATTGGAATTCTGTTGTGTCCTGACAGGGAGCTTGAAAAGCAACATTCAGTACAAAGACGTAAATAAACATAACTAATGTTAACCAAGACCATACATTAACTGACTATATATACGAAGGATCTGACATATGAGGTGTTAAGGTAGGAAGTCACATGCTACAAATTAGGTGGTCGGAACTACATGGTCGGGAATGTATTATTTCATAGTGTCTGTTCACACGTCTATATCGGACATATTGCAGAAAAATACTTTTTGAGTTCACCTAAATCTAACATGCGAAAAATTAGCATTTATTCTTCACTTTAACATTAACAAAATCGACATTTGATAGCTAATTCAAAGACATAAATGCAAAACCTGTTGCCTTTTTGGTATCAAATAAGAATGCAAACAAAACGAAGGGACACCTGGACTAGATTTTCTCCCGACTATGACGAGGAAAAGAAGTTACGTTTCAACTGATGACTGATAATAAATAGGCTGTCACTTGTGAAACTACGAAAAACCAGGACTATGAACTCCGTCTAAGGAAAATTAACCGGTCATCTTTGGCCAGTTTAGTCAGTGTAGCTCCAAGAAACCGAATAAAAGGAGTTTTCAGCTTTATCGTTGTCTACACGTAAGTCTATTCAGCTCATATTTGTAATGAATCCTATACTTTTATCTTTAGCTTTCCCTTCAGCGTTTTTGCATTTAAATCAGCAGTGAGCACAGCTAGATGACAGGAGGACATGCTTCGATGGAGTTGGCGAGCCAATTACTTGATACTTTTGCTCGTATCTCAAATAACAAAGGGTGGTTCCTTGCCGTTAGGCTTGTCTATGGACGTTCCTCCTTCAAATAATTCCTCTGTATGCGATTTATCTTCTTGATTTATCTATTTGTTGTAATTGTACTGCTATGTTGTATACATTATTTGTCTGAAAGTTGTATTCCTTCAAACTGTCCGAAGAGAAATTTAAGCAATAAGAATAACTAAACTGATATGCACTAACTGTATTTCATTTCCTGTGACACACTTAATTGCTACAACCTTAGCAAACGTTGAGCTTCTCCAAAAGTTTAAAACAAAAAAACTGTAAGATTTTATAAAGAATTTCCTGTGACCTCACTGTGTTGCATATTTACAGTATTTCTGCGAACTACATCAATGAATGAGTACCAGCGCTCCTGGAGAAGCGGTTACAAAGTTAACAAAAAGTATAGGAGTAGCTCACTGACCCTCTGTAAATATGGAAACAGCTAACGAATGAGCAGAACTCGAATTGCCTCTAGATTTCTGTTGATCACATCTTCACATAAATGAATACAAATCAGTGGAATGCCTTGCAGTAACAAATATTGTGACAATAAACAAGAAGGAAAGTGAATTTAAAGGCCCCCAAAAACGGAAGCAATATTGGCAATTATTAAAACATCATCACCTGGACATACAAACTATAGAAATCTTACATCAATAGAATCCTTTGAGCATTATAGCAACAATCATTGACACTCCATTTGGCATGAATGCAATCCAAATTCTTGCAAATCGTATCGGACATTACCTTAACAATTTTTCCGGTCACTTTTCTTTGCCAGACTCCTTCGTTTACCGTTCCAAACTGTCCTTTTCCTAATTCTTTTCCAATGATAACATCATCTGTCTTAATAATCACTGGCTCCTGCTGACTTTGGAGGGCTGCTGGCAATAATTGCGTGACTTTGGGTTTTCCTTTGAAAACCTATGAATTAAAAGCGGCAGACATTAACGAGCAGGTCAGGGAATATCTAAGTGATATTCTATGTACGGGAGAGTTACTATACAACCGTGTTTCTCCCTTAGTCTCTCAGTTAACCAGTTCAGCTCTTCGCCTCTTTTTCATTATTGCGTCATTTTTATCTCTAGGGTAAAGAGATTTCCCTTGAAAGTAGAACTAAAAATTTGTAATTTTAACATGTTAAGAATTTTGCAAATTAATATTCGAACAGTAGCAATCTGGTGTTAAAATTTATAGGTTTAGCCCATCTCTGGGCATGACCCCTACAACCGTGTCATTCTGTATTAGCAATACCTGTTTCAAAAATCTCTAGCAAGCTACGACCACGACAATATGCGTGAAAAGCGTGTTACTTGTGTCCATCAAGGTAATAACATACTCAAAAGTGTTTGAGTGCCCTCAAATTAAATCTGTATTTTGTGGTCATCGACCAACTTGACCAAGTTATAACCGTATGTAGCAAAAGTTGAAAACCGCTAACCAAAATGTAATTTACCTTATTGAATATATCTTTAAATCCACCAGATTTGGGTACTTTTTCGCTGACTTTCTCGAACCTTTTTATGTCCGGTCCAGATAGAATACCGATCAATGATAAGTCTTGCCTCAACACATTTCTGAAATCTTGAATTTTTTGCACGTGCAACCGATTCTGAAAGGGCAAAAAGAAAGCTTCCAGTCCTTCATCTCTGAGCATTTCATATACCTCGTAACTGTCTGAATCCATTTCTTTTTCATTCCTGAATCCACCAATAAAAACATATCATTGTCCCGTTGAAAATTGTTGGTGTCAGGATAAACTGCAAAGTCGAGAGCGAACGTAACTCGATCCACTCAGGCGCGATTAGAACCGATCACTTATACGTCCTTACCAGCTTCGTCGGGAATATACCATTTGTATCTTTAAATCGAATGAGAGGTAGTTACTTCGCTGCTTTTACCAAGAAAAATAAAGTAAACCATGAAGATGAAAGGTTGAGGTCATCGACGCCAGCGAGAGCAAAGTAAATGTTTAATGAGTTAGATTGCGATGATCAACGAACGTATAAAAGAACTGACTATAAAATTCCCCTTTTCATAATTATTTCCTCCAAAAATACCGTATATTCCACTATGTTTATATTTTGAATATGGTTGGCAGTGCAATAAGTCAGACAAACCGTACTTTCATGCTCAAAATGTCAATCATTCTGATATTTTCAACGTGATAAACTTATCTTTATCTTTTCAACCAAAGCCGCGGACAGTAAACATGAAAGAAATTGTAAAGTCCAAGAACAATAAAAAATGTCCTGTTCAGAATACATTGCCTTCCATGTTATGTTGTTCTTGACTGCTCAACCGTCCACTGAGAACATTAAGTGACGAGCTTAAAACACAATTCGCGCAGTATTTAAAAGACCGTGCTTAGATGGAGAGCCATTGAAAAAGAAAAGAGGAAGTTATTTGTCTGAAGTTACGGAAATTAAAAGTATTTATTTTTATTCTCCTAATATCTCTGTGTCCGCTGGCATATGTTTTCTGTTTCTCTTCCTCTCTACTTGTATGGACGAGTACATAATATTTGTTTAGCAACTTGTTTGTTTATACCTTTGTTTGATGTTTTGCATCTGTATTAATGCCTTTTTTGTCCCCCAATGATGCTTTCTTTGTCTATTAAATTGGAGAAAGTGTTCGAGAGCAAGGGAGAAATAATCTACCACTCAGACGTCTCTCATGGCACGACTCGACGAATTTTAAGTCACTCTGTCTTTAGGCCTGACTCAAAACACCAGTTAAACTTATTTCACAAGACATTCGCTAACACTTCCTCCAAACATATTGATGACAGGAATAACCAGTAAATTCTCAATATTTTACTCTCTCTTCAATTACATCCTCCCATTTTGAATCGAGTATTGCTCAACTATATTATTCCAAGGTGCTTCTATCCTTTCCACCTCTTTAGCCACTTCTCCATTTGAATATTCTTTTTCCAAAATTATTCTCAAATGTTTACTATATTCCTAGGTCTACCCCATTTGCCACTGCCCTCAGAAGTGATTCAGCAATGAGCCAAGTTACGTCTTGTCGTTAAGCTGTCATTGCAAAACGTTTTAGATGTGTTTGCTGTTGTAGACCTGTTCAAGTAGCCGCTATGGTATAATGGATAAGACGACGATCTTCCAAGCCTGTGGTTGCGAGTTCGAATCAACGTCACCGTTAACTAAATGAAGGTAACGGGAAAGAGCTTACATCCTAGTAATATTCCCTAACGCTGGCATAGGAATTAGCTACACCTGATAACAAGTATGCGCAAAAAACTCTTTGCAATGGCCATATATACTCTGAAAACATTGAATATCGTTTTAAAATTTACTCAGCTGAACCTCTGCAATTTCAAATACAACCTTACTACAAACTATAGGAAAGTTTGCGTCTTTTACAATACCCTAGGAGACGAGCCGTACAAAGAAGCCCCAAAGGATACAGGATACTGACAGTATAAGGCTTGTCGGTTTCTCCTTCTAACAAATTATTTGTCCTATAAGAGTTGGCAGATAGGGGTCTTTTCCTCGCAATCTTCTGTGCCAGACTTACCAAAAGTATAAAAATATAAGAAAACCATGTTGGAAGACGCAAACTGGACTTCAGAAATTGTTTTATCTAAAACGACGACGATTTGCAAGGTCAAGTAAATGAAGCTCTCTGTAAGATTTCTTCAGGTATGTCTGAAACTAAAATCATAGTGATTTAGAAGTCTGTTACTTTCGTAAAACGTTTCGTTCTATCAAAGGTATATTGTCGTCTGTGGAAGACTTCGTTACACTTCACATAGTTTTTCAAATTGGTTCTCACTATTCAAGATCAAAGATGACTAGTTGGATTTTGCCAGGGCGATCCAAACTGCCACTAAGACAGAGGATGCTGCCAAAGTAGCCAAAGAGACAGTCCAAGGTCCCCAGCCGAAGACTGTCAGCAAGGTGAAACAAAAGGAACATTGCAAATCAGTTAGGAATATCAGTGGATGAAGCTTTACGACAAGCCGATTCAGTTATGGTATTCGACCACCTTTGCGACCAATACTGCCAACTTTGCGACTCATTTCCAGGTCTGTGGAAAATAGAGTTGGGATGCCTTAAAGACCTGGAGCTTGAGGTAAAGTTTATACCTGAAGCTCGTCCGACATTCTGCAAGGCCAGGCCTGTTCCTTATGCCCTTATTGAAGACCTGGAGAAAACTATGAAGCCAGGATTGCCAGAGGAGTTTGGGAGCCAACCCAGTTTAACGATTATAGCACACCCGTCATTCTTATTCGTAAAGCAGCTTTGCCAGGACAAGGGAAACCAAAGCTTTGAGTGTGTGGTGACTATTCCATAACAGTGAATCCACGACTCAAGGAGCACTGTCATCCACTACTTCTCCCAGAAGATTTAATGCGCAAAATGGGAGGTGGATACGGATTTACTAAGATTAATCTTGCAGGTGCATACAACCAAATAAAACTGGGCCTGCAAAGTCAAAGAAAACTTGCCCTTAATACACATAAAGGCATTCTGTTGCAGAAGAGACTACCATTTGGGATAAAGTCTGCCCCAGGATACTTTCAACAAGTCATGGATCAGCTCACCAACGACTTGCCTGGAGCGGCCGTTTATTTGGATGACATCTTGGTAAGTGGAAAAGATGCAGAGGATCACCTGGCTTATTTATGAAGACTACTGAAACATCTGGATCAGAAAGGCCCCTGCTGCCATCTACTAAAAGTCCAATTTGCACAGCCATTTGTGGAATACCTTGGCCATTTTCTATCCAAGGATGGAATTCCAAAAGGGCCCAAGGTTGATGCCATCCTTACCATACCCCCGCCAACAAATGTTTCCAGACTCAAAGCATTCCTTGGGCCAATTCTATGCTACGTTTCTCCTATCACATTTGACTACAATCTCCAATCCATTGCACTAATTGATACAAAAATACTCCTTGGCACTGGGGATCAGATCAACAAAAAGCGTTCAATCAGTTAAAGGACTAGTTACCCTCGGAAAATGTCCTCGTTCACTACAACCTGTCCTTACCACTTGGATTAGCATGTAATGCCTCAAATGGCAAAGTTGGTGCTGTGCCATTTCACCGCTATCCAGATGGAAGCAAGCGACCAATCTGCAATGTATCCAAGAAGCTGACCGACTCATAACGTAATTATAGATCCAAAAGGACGCCTTAGCCATTGTGTTTGGTCTGAAGAAGTTCTATCGATACCTATATGGAAGACGGTTCCATTTGGTCACTGATCACCTACCATTAATAGCAATGTTTGGTCCTGGAAAACCAACACCAGCCCATGAAGAGAACCGTCTGGCTCACTGGGTACTACTACTCAGTCAATTTGACTACACGATTGATTACAGAGAAACCGCCAACCATGCCAATGCTGATACTTAAAGTCGTCTTCCAACAATTACGGCTGACTTCCACTTCAATGGGGAGGAAAATGACGAAGACCAACAGATGGTTTGCCCCATAAACAAGGTTGATGACAAGGTTTCACCAACACATCGTAGATCACTCCCCCATGAATCAGCCAAGGACCCCATTATATCAATGGTTCTACGCTTCACTCGAGAAGGCTGGCCTCAAAGTAAAAAAGACAAAGGAATCAAAATGCATCACTATCGAAAACTGGCTGACTCTCTTTCCTCTGTCAATGGTTGCTTAGTGCACGGCTCCCGAGTTGTAATACCTGCCAGTCTCCGTCGTCTAGTCCTGGAACAATTGCATCTTGGACACTTTGGCATGCAGCAAATGAAGCAGTTAGCAAAACCACAGTCTACTGGCCAAATATTGACGAGGATATTGAATCCACATGTCGAAGCTGCACTGCTTGTGCAGAACATCAGAACAAGCCATCAAAACCAGCGATTCACCCATGGATGCTACCTAAGAAGCTATGGAGCCGGCTGCACCTGGATCATGCTATTAACTTCCTGCAATTTAATTGCCTTGTTCTAGTTGATGCATTCATCGTACTCAAACAGTGACAACAAAGGCCACTATTGATTTATTGGACCAGGACTTTATGCACTTCGTATACCTACACACAGTGGTTACGGACAATGCTTCAACATTGATGTCAGAAGAAATCTAAGCTTGGCGCCAGGATAAAGGGATAGCACATCTTAATGGAAGCCCTTATCATCCTGCAACCAATGGGGCAGCTGAGCGACTTGTCCAGACATTTAAGCAGGCACTACAAAAGTCTAGTTTCACACCGAGGAAGCCTCTGCTTGAACTCCTCATGTAGTTTCGTTGCACTCCAAATAGCACAGGATACTCACCAAGTGAGCTGTTAAATTCCCGGCAAATACATACAAAGATCGATACACTGCTTCCACTGCTTGCTTACATTGCGCAAGGTAAGCAAGCAAAGGAGGCTACAAAATCACACGTGCAAGAAGATGGTCGTGTTACTACTAATTACCAAGTTGGAGATCCAGTGTACGCTCTCTACTTTGGTCCTGGACGTGACAAAGATCCAAGATGGGTACCTGCGACTGTCACAAAATGAAAAGGTACCCGCCCGGTGAATGTTCGTGTCTGACCTCGTGGTCCAACCTGGCCCTGCCATGTTGACCAATTCCAACCACAATATGCTTCTCCAGAGGATTTGGGACCGGGAGACGACATCAGTCACACATCGTCAGCCGATGAACAGCCCATTGTACCAACAAAACCAGAACTAATGGGCATCGATGCTGCTGTTTCACAAAGATTCTTAAAGAAAAGAAGTCAGTGATACCAGAACATGGACCTGGACAGATCCGAAAGTCTACACGCAGTACCAAGGGGAAACCCCCCGATCGTTTTTCCCCTTCAAGGTAATACTTACAGGCTAGGTGGGGAGGTGTTATGGACGTCTAGAAACTTCTAGAAAGTGATTTATATATACTTAGAGGCTTCTAGAAACCTTCCCTGTGCTGTAGGAACAGTATTGATGCTATATTTAAAAAAAGCTTCTAGAAAGTTCTATTTGATTTTATTTTGTCTATATGCTTCTAGCGTGTTGTACTTTGTTCTATAGCATTCTGTACTGTTCTGGAGAGTTCTACTGACTTCTAGGTGGACTTCTCAAACCTATATAAGCAGTTGCTTTCCAGGAATTTTATTACTTTGGTTTAAGATGAATGTAATTAAGCTTTGATGGAATATAGGCTCAAAGAAATATCTCAAGTTGTAAAGTGATTTCTTTGTTAGAGGCTATACTACTGGAATTTGTATATCGCAGCCTAGTTGTTGAAGTTCTCCATCTACTAGCTCACTTATACTCTCTACTCGCCTTTAAGGAACTTTATTAACCCTTCACGTATTTTGTGAACTACAGTGTTAAAGATGCGACAGACATCTTAAACGTTCTCCTGTGCATTTCTAACTTAAGCATTTTGTAACTCGAGAATCATTGTTAATCATTTCCATTGAACTATTTCAAGTCTTTGTATTGCTGAATTTTGGCATTATCTCATTACCCGTAACTTGACTCGTCTCTAACCAAATCATATATTATCATTTTGCTTCAACCTTATTAAGAAAATATCACTATCAAAACAATGAACAAATAAAAGAATACTTACAGTGAATAAAAAAGTTTCAGAGCGACGAAACTAAGCAAGAAATTAAGCTCTCTTTTCTTGGGGTTAAATAGTCGTCGTATTACTTGTAGTCCCTTGGAAACACCTATGTAGGCTTCATTAAAACTCGGGAATTGACGGGCTAGGATTACTTTTCGCGTAAGAGAAGATCGTGGACTCGGTAATGGTCAATTTATGATTTATTAATAAAACTGAATAGGAAATTTTTCTAAAAAAGCAACAACTTTGTTTCTAATTAGTCGTCATTCGACCTTTTCAAGGAATGGTTACAGAGCCCTTTTCAAAGCAAGGCTAGTGTACAACTCACTCTTGCACAGTGTAATAAATAGCAATAAGAATACGGAATTAATGAGTATTATAATGTGAAAAGCGTACTGACGGGAAGAAATCAGCGCCATTGAACGACCGTCCAAACGTGCATCCTTGTGAATAGGGTATTACCACTGATCTAGATCTGGATCAGTGCGTATTGCCACTCGGTATCATCTTGCGAAATAAACCGCGAGACGAAAGTTAGAGACGAGGTCTTGCAAACATTGATTACATTGACGCTTAAATATTTTAAAATAACCATACATGATCGGAAATGTTAAAAGGATTGAATGATAACCGAGTGAACCGTAAACGAGGTCATTGTAAAAAACCGTACATTATAGCCTATTTGCATAACAGTGCAGTAAAAAACCAAAATTTCTGCGCATGGATATAATCCAGTTGGATTAATCGCATATATTACTTACAGAAAAATATAAACCAGCTCAAGATGTCAAAATTTTTGACAAAAAGCCAGAATAAAGTTTAATAGATTCATGCCATGTCTATTTCTCTGATATTCATTGGCATGGTTGTGATTATTAATTAAATATTTTACTGTCGTTTACCATGAAAATCATAACTAAACACTATAGAAGACTGGCATCCAACAGAATGTCATACTTTGGCTGCACATTGATATACGCCCACTGCATGCTACACTCTAACAAAAAAGCTTTAAAATGGACTGGAGCCCAGTTCATATTCTAAAGGAGTGTGGTCTATTCATTTGGGACGCCATTTTGTTATGCAAATGACAGACTTCAATTCTGTTGCCACTTTTATCGATTTTAGGCCGCCCCTCTGTCTCACATTGACGATCTTGATGGCATATGATAATGTATAGAATACAACTCGACAGAAGTAGCTCAAAGCAGCATTGCTTCTATAATTGACAGATTTTGACACTAGTCTTCAATCTCCAAAGTGCTGTGTAATTTAGATTTCAAAAGTTAGCTAGTAGTTTATTGGAAATAGCATGCAATCACCCACGCGCTTATTTGATATTTATCTCATCTATGTTGTGTTGCATGAACGACTATGATGTCACCAGAAACAATGCAAAATACTATCCGCTTGAGTTACCTTCCAAAATACAATGAATTCTCTGCATTCTGATGACACATAACGAGCCAATGGTCATTATTATGTGCTATATGTTGAAATGAGTGTTGTAGCGACAGACGTGCCTTTTGCAACGCCAGAAAGGAGATGATAGAGTATACGTTTCTGCAATTTGAAAAGGTAAAATAACCATCATATAATTAAAGAAAATCTTGGTAGCATCCTCAAACTACAGATGAAGGATTGGAGTTTTTATTGCTGGATAATTTTGCAGTTTCGTCTGGTTTTCAGCGAAAGTGAGTGAAGCTATTTCGGTTTGCATTTTAAATGCTACAATTAATTTCTTGCTGTTTATCACTGGATTTTGAGATTAGAAATATTGTTTGTAGCAAAGAATCAACTTCACGATGGCGAAGTACAGTTGACAGTTGATATGATAACTTTATCTCGCTACCATATGGCTTCTATCAATAGATGGAATTCTCGTTCCTAAAAGAAAACACTTGAACTTCTTATAGGGTAGAAAGCAGAGGTGAAAAGCTGTCTAAATAGAGACAAATTAAACTTTGTTTGTTTCAAACACACAGCGTACTAGAGTATCCTGTCTTTTATTATCCATTGTAATACAGATTACAGTCATCGCCAGTCGAAAGTAGTCCATAATAAACCACTGAATAGTCTTCAACTTTACTGCACAGTATAGTATGGTTAGCATACATAACATTGGTTATCGTCAAAAGGAATCACAAATTTTGCATAACTCTTGTCTCTTGAAGGCGAGAAAGGGCTCAGATTGGATTAAAACCTCTTTTACTCTTCCGCGTATAAAAATTATGATATCATTTGTGATTACCAATTCCTTTCCTGTTTCCTACAGGCTACATTTGGGGAAATTATTGAACCTTGGAGATAGGCTTTCTTACAGTTGAGCATCCTCTTTACCTTCGGATAGAAAACTTTTGCACTTTCACTTTTTGAATACGCCTTCATTGTCTTTGTCATACTTCTAAGAAGTACAATCCTTTAACGTGGGTGTGATTGTTAAATTCCACTTTATAGGTGCAATATGGTAATAAGTATTGAATTTGTGGTTACATCTTGACGAGTTAAGTAACTTTATATATCAAGGTGATACCAGTAAGATAGAAATATTTGATTTGTTGATCAAAGGTGAACATCACATATCTTCCATTCAGACATGAAAAGTTGAAACAAGTCCTCCACTTGTCTCACAACTAAAGCAATTTCCTTCCTTGAAGTCAGTCTTGGAGCCTATTGAGATATTATATGAATATATGTATAGTATCTATAGTACATATGCATAGTCTCAACACAGTGCATTTCATATATTTGTCAAGAGTGCAGCATTACCACAATAGCTGCACTAAGTGGGAGCCGACCGGGCTCGAACTGGTAACCCTCAGACTCAAAAGCCATCACTCGAACCTCCGTACCATCACGGCACAAACGTTTGGTGAAGGACTTCCAAAGTCCTTGGTATCACGAGACGAAATGCAGCGGTGGGTAAGGGGAAATTCATTAATTTTTTCTGTGTTTCGGATTAAGCCTTCATCAAGCGGCCTCCGGAGCCGAGGTTACCTTCATCTTCCTTGTCTGACAGGTCTCGTTCAAATCATATTTTCAAGTCTTGCCACTCATTATTATTATTATTATTATTATTATTATTATTATTATTATTAGTAGTAGTAGTAGTAGTAGTAGTAGTAGTAGT